>NW_026478656.1:0-52963 GCF_026875155.1 Cherax quadricarinatus | reverse complement strand
TTTGTGTAGTTGTGTAAATAGTATTTAAATATATATTTTTTCATGCTTTTGGTATTTTTAAAAATCATAAAATTTCAAAATTATTCTGAATTTCTTGGAAATTTGATGGCTTTCTGAAAAAGATGTAATATACTTTAAAATTTTGAAAAGCTTCGAAAATTTAAATTTTCAGTTAGTAATTCGGATAAAAAAGTTTGAAAATCCATGAATTTTAAGCTATAAAAATCAGCTTTGTCTGAAAAAGTGTTCTAATGCTCCATATCGTCGAAATATATGAAAAATTCTTGAATGTGAAAATTTTAGGTGTATTTATTGTGTCAATATATTTTTCCAAGTGTGAAAATCCATGATTTTAGGCAAAATGTAAGGTTAATTGAAAATTGCTCAATGCAAAAAATTTGTCGAAATATTCAGTAAAACATCTTTTTACCATATTTTTCGATTTTTTCAAGGGCTTTTGCTATTTTTAAAAAACTTAAGCATTGAAAAAATCAAAAAATTTATGTAAAATGATGTTTAACTGCAAAATTTCGACGATTTGGAGCATTTAGAACACGTTCCAAACAAACCTGATTTTTTATCTAAATTTCATGGATTTTCAAACTTTTTTATCAGAATTACTGATGGAATTGAATTTTATGCTGAAAGTAACTTAAATATGACATTTTAGTGTAGTATTGTGTCAATATATATTTCAAGTGTTAAAATCCATGTATTTTAGCTAAAAAGTAAGGTTTGTGTAAAATTTTTGCTTAATGCCCCAAATCGTCGAAATATGCATTAAAACATCATTTTACCATATTTTTCGATTTTTTCAATGCTTTTGCTATTTTTAAAAATACCTTAAGCATTGAAAAAAAATCGAAAAATAGGGTTTAAAATGATGTTTAACTGTATATTTCGACGATTTGGAGCATTTAGAACACGTTTCAGACAAACCTGATTTTTTATCTAAATTCATGGATTTTCGAACTTTTTTACCCAGAATTTCCGATGGAATTGAATTTTATGCTGAAGAAAATTTTAAATATGACATTTTAGTGTAGTATTGTGTCAATATATAATTTCAAGTGTGAAAATCCATGTATTTTAGCTAAAAATCTGGTTTGTCTGAAAAGTGTTCTAATTCTCGAAATCGACAAAAATATGCATTAAAACATCATTTTACCATTTTTTTCGATTTTTTCAATGCATCAATATTTTTAAAAATAGCAAAAGCATTGAGAAAATCGAGAAATATATTAAAATGATGTTTTACTGCATATTTCGATGATTTGGGACATTTAGAGCACTTTTCAAACAAACACACTTGAAATATATATTGACACAATGTCATATTTAAGTTACTTTCAGCATAAAATACAATTCCATCAGTAATTCTGATAAAAAAGTTTGAAAATCCATGAATTTTAGCTAAAAAATCAGGTTTGTCTGAAAAGTGTTCTAAATGCTCTAAATTGTCGAAATATGCAGTAAAACATCATTTTGCCTCATATTTCGATTTTTTCAATGCTTTTGGTATTTTTAAAAAATATATGAAATATATGAAATACCTTAAATATATGTAATACCTGAAGCATTAAAAAAATGAAAAATTGGTAAAATGACTTTTTACAGCATTTTTCCCGGACCATTTGTTTTAGCATTTAGAATTTTTTCCTTTTTGATGGTAATTGAATTTTATGCTGAAAGTAACAATTTTTTAGTGTAGTATTGTGTCAATATATATTTCAAGTGTGAAAATCCATGTATTTTAGCTAAAAAGAAAGGTTTGTTTGAAAAGTGCTCTAAATGCTCCAAATCGTCGAAATATGCAGTAAAACATCATTTTACCATATTTTTCGATTTTTTCAATGCTTTTGGTGATTTTAAAAATTCGTGAAGCATTAAAAAAAAATCGAAAAATATTGTAAAATGATGTTTTACTACATATTTCGATAATTTGGAGCATTTAGAACACTTTTCAGGCAAAGCAGATTTTTTAGCTAATATTCAGGGATTTTCAAACTTTTTTATTAGTTATTAATGGAATTGAAATTTTCGAGGCTTTTCAACATTTCAAAATATATTACATATTTTTCAAAAAGCCCATAAAATTTCGATGAAATTCAGAAATAATTTTGAATAGTTCATATATTTTTTATAAACACCAGAAGAATTGAAAATATCATAAAATGTGGCAAAATGATATTTTACTGCATATTTCGACGATTTAGAGAATTTAAAGCACTTTTCAGACAAACCTGGTTTTTTAGCTAAATTTCATGGATTTTCAAACTTTTTCATCAGAATTACTGATGGAATTGAATTTTATGTTGAAAGTAACTTAAATATGACATTTTAGTGTAGTATTGTGTCAATATATATTTCAAGTGTGAAAATCCATGTATTTTAGCTAAAAAGTAAGGTTTGTTTGAAAAGTGCTCTAAATGCCCCAAATCGTCGAAATATGCATTAAAACATCATTTTACCATATTTTTCGATTTTTTCAATGTTTTTGCTATTTTTAAAAATACCTGAAGCATTGAAAAAATCGAAAAATATGGTAAAATGATGTTTTACTGCATATTTCGACGATTTGGAGCATTTAGAAAACTTTTTAGAAAAAAAATCATTTTTTAGCTAAAATTCATGGATTTTCGAACTTTTTTATCAGAATTTCTGATGGAATTGAATTTTATGCTGAAAGTAACTTAAATATGACATTTTAGTGTAGTATTGTGTCAATATATATTTCAAGTGTGAAAATCCATGTATTTTAGCTAAAAAGAAAGGTTTGTTTGAAAAGTGCTCTAAATGCTCCAAATCGTCGAAATATGCAGTAAAACATCATTTTACCATATTTTTCGATTTTTTCAATGCTTTTGGTGATTTTAAAAATTCGTGAAGCATTGAAAAAATCGAACAATATTGTAAAATGATGTTTTACTGCATATTTCGATGATTTGGAGCATTTAGAACACTTTTCAGGCAAAGCAGATTTTTTAGCTATAAATTCATGGATTTTCAAACTTTTTTATCAGAATTATTAATGGAATTGAAGTTTTCGAGCCTTTTGAACATTTCAAAACATATTACACATTTTTCAAAAAGCTCATAAAATTTCGATGAAATTCAGAAATGATTTTGAATAGTTCATATATTTTTTAAAAATACCAAAAGCATTGAAAAAATCATAAAATGTGGCAAAATGATGTTTTACTGCATATTTCGACGATTTAGAGCATTTAAAACACTTTTCAGGCATACCTGATTTTTCAGCTAAATTTCATGGATTTTCAAACTTTTTTATCAGAATTTCTGATGGAATTGAGTTTTATGCTGAAAGTAACTTAAATATGACATTTTAGTGTAGTATTGTCAACATATATTTCAAGAGTGAAAATCCATGTATTTTAGCTAAAAAATCAGGTTTGTCTGAAAAGTGTTCTAAATTCTCCAAATCGACGAAATATGCAGTAAAACATCATTTTACCATATTTTTCGATTTTTTCAATGCTTCAAGTATTTTCAAAAATAGCAAAAGCATTAAGAAAATCGAAAAATATTGTAAAATGATGTTTTACTGCATATTTCGACGATTTGGAACATTTAGAGCACTTTTCAAACAAACCTTTCTCCTTAGCTAAAATGCATGGATTCTCACACTTGAAATATATATTGACACAATGCTATACTAAAATGTCATATTTAAGTTACTTTCAGCATAAAATTCAATTCCATCAATAATTCTGATAAAAAAGTTTGAAAATCCATGAATTTTAGCTAAAAAATCAGGTTTGTCTGAAAAGTGTTCTAAATGAGCTAAATCGTCGAAATATGCAGTAAAACATCATTTTGCCACATTTTTCGATTTTTTCAATGCTTTTGGTATTTTTTAAAATATATGAAATATATGAAATACCTAAAATATATGTAATACCTGCAACATTGAAAAAATCGAAAAATATGGTAAAATGATGTTTTATGGCATATTTCGACGATTTGGAGCAATTAGAACACTTTTCAGATAAACCTGATTTTTTAGCTAAAATTAATGGATTTTCAAACTTTTTCATCAGAATTACTCATAGAATTGAAATTTATGCTGAAAGTAACTTAAATGTGACATTTTTGTGTAGTATTGTGTCAATATGTATTTCAATATATATTTTTTCAATGCTTTTGGTATTTTTAAAAAATCAGTGAAATATTCAAAATTATTTCTGAATTTCTTGGAAATTTGATAGGCTTTCTGAAAAAGATGTAATATACTTTAAAATTTTGAAAAGCTTCGAAAATTTCAATTCAGTTAGTAATTCGGATAAAAAAGTTTGAAAATCCATGAATTATAGCTATAAAAATCAGCTTTGTCTGAAAAGTGTTCTAAATGCTCCATATCGTCGAAATATATGAAAAATTCTTGAATGTGACAATTTAGTGTAGTATTGTGTCAATATATATTCCAAGTGTGAAAATCCATGTATTTTAGGCAAAATGTAAGGTTAATTGAAAAGTGCTCTAAATGCTAAAAATTGTCGAAATATTCAGTAAAACATCATTTTATCATATTTTTCGATTTTTTCAATGCTTTTGCTATTTTTAAAAAATACCTTAAGCATTGAAAAAAATCGAAAAATATGTTAAAATGATGTTTAACTGCATATTTCGACGATTTGGAGCATTTAGAACACGTTTCAGACAAACCTGATTTTTTATCCAAAATTCATGGATTTTCAAACTTTTTTATCAGAATTACTGATGGAATTGAATTTTATGCTGAAAGTAACTTAAATATGACATTTTAGTGTAGTATTGTGTCAATATATATTTCAAGTGTTAAAATCCATGTATTTTAGCTAAAAAGTAAGGTTTGTGTGAAATTTGCTCTAAATGCCCCAAATCGTCGAAATATGCATTAAAACATCATTTTACCATATTTTTCGATTTTTTCAATGCTTTTGCTATTTTTAAAAATACCTTAAGCATTGAAAAAAAATCGAAAAATATGGTAAAATGATGTTTAACTGTATATTTCGACGATTTGGAGCATTTAGAACACGTTTCAGACAAACCTGATTTTTTATCTAAAATTCATGGATTTTCGAACTTTTTTATCAGAATTTCCGATGGAATTGAATTTTATGCTGAAAGTAACTTAAATATGACATTTTAGTGTAGTATTGTGTCAATATATATTTCAAGTGTGAAAATCCATGTATTTTAGCTAAAAAATCTGGTTTGTCTGAAAAGTGTTCTAAATTCTCGAAATCGACGAAATATGCATTAAAACATCATTTTACCATTTTTTTCGATTTTTTCAATGCATCAAGTATTTTTAAAAATAGCAAAAGCATTGAGAAAATCGAGAAATATATTAAAATGATGTTTTACTGCATATTTCGATGATTTGGGACATTTAGAGCACTTTTCAAACAAACCTTTCTCTTTAGCTAAAATACATGGATTCACACACTTGAAATATATATTGACACAATGTCATATTTAAGTTACTTTCAGCATAAAATACAATTCCATCAGTAATTCTGATAAAAAAGTTTGAAAATCCATGAATTTTAGCTAAAAAATCAGGTTTGTCTGAAAAGTGTTCTAAATGCTCTAAATCGTCGAAATATGCAGTAAAACATCATTTTGCCTCATATTTCGATTTTTTCAATGCTTTTGGTATTTTTAAAAAATATATGAAATATATGTAATACCTTAAATATATGTAATACCTGAAGCATTGAAAAAATCGAAAAATATGGTAAAATGACGTTTTACAGCATATTTCGATGATTTGTAGCATTTAGAACACTTTTCAGAAAAAATCGATTTTTTAGCTTAAATTCATGGATTTTCGAACTTTTTTATCAGAATTTCTGATGGAATTGAATTTTATGCTGAAAGTAACTTAAATATGACATTTTAGTGTAGTATTGTGTCAATATATATTTCAAGTGTGAAAATCCATGTATTTTAGCTAAAAAGAAAGGTTTGTTTGAAAAGTGCTCTAAATGCTCCAAATCGTCGAAATATGCAGTAAAACATCATTTTACCATATTTTTCGATTTTTTCAATGCTTTTGGTGATTTTAAAAATTCGTGAAGCATTAAAAAAAATCGAAAAATATTGTAAAATGATGTTTTACTACATATTTCGATAATTTGGAGCATTTAGAACACTTTTCAGGCAAAGCAGATTTTTTAGCTAATATTCATGGATTTTCAAACTTTTTTATTAGTATTATTAATGGAATTGAAATTTTCGAGGCTTTTCAACATTTCAAAATATATTACATATTTTTCAAAAAGCCCATAAAATTTCGATGAAATTCAGAAATGATTTTGAATAGTTCATATATTTTTTAAAAATACCAAAAGCATTGAAAAAATCATAAAATGTGGCAAAATGATGTTTTACTGCATATTTCGACGATTTAGAGCATTTAAAACACTTTTCAGGCATACCTGATTTTTCAGCTAAATTTCATGGATTTTCAAACTTTTTTATCAGAATTACTGATGGAATTGAGTTTTATGCTGAAAGTAACTTAAATATGACATTTTAGTGTAGTATTGTGTCAACATATATTTCAAGAGTGAAAATCCATGTATTTTAGCTAAAAAATCAGGTTTGTCTGAAAAGTGTTCTAAATTCTCCAAATCGACGAAATATGCAGTAAAACATCATTTTACCATATTTTTCGATTTTTTCAATGCTTCAAGTATTTTCAAAAATAGCAAAAGCATTAAGAAAATCGAAAAATATTGTAAAATGATGTTTTACTGCATATTTCGACGATTTGGAACATTTAGAGCACTTTTCAAACAAACCTTTCTCCTTAGCTAAAATGCATGGATTCTCACACTTGAAATATATATTGACACAATGCTATACTAAAATGTCATATTTAAGTTACTTTCAGCATAAAATTCAATTCCATCAATAATTCTGATAAAAAAGTTTGAAAATCCATGAATTTTAGCTAAAAAATCAGGTTTGTCTGAAAAGTGTTCTAAATGCGCTAAATCGTCGAAATATGCAGTAAAACATCATTTTGACACATTTTTCGATTTTTTCAATGCTTTTGGTATTTTTTAAAAATATATGAAATATATGAAATACCTAAAATATATGTAATACCTGCAACATTGAAAAAATCGAAAAATATGGTAAAATGATGTTTTATGGTATATTTCGACGATTTGGAGCAATTAGAACACTTTTCAGATAAACCTGATTTTTTAGCTAAAATTAATGGATTTTCAAACTTTTTCATCAGAATTACTCATAGAATTGAAATTTATGCTAAAAGTAACTTAAATGTGACATTTTTGTGTAGTATTGTGTCAATATGTATTTCAATATATATTTTTTCAATGCTTTTGGTATTTTTAAAAAATCAGTGAAATATTCAAAATTATTTCTGAATTTCTTGGAAATTTGATAGGCTTTCTGAAAAAGATGTAATATACTTTAAAATTTTGAAAAGCTTCGAAAATTTCAATTCAGTTAGTAATTCGGATAAAAAAGTTTGAAAATCCATGAATTTAGCTATAAAAATCAGCTTTGTCTGAAAAGTGTTCTAAATGCTCCATATCGTCGAAATATATGAAAAATTCTTGAATGTGACATTTTAGTGTAGTATTGTGTCAATATATATTTCGTGTGAAAATCCATGCATTTTAGGCAAAATGTAAGGATTAATTGAAAATTGCTCTAAATGCTAAAAATCGTCGAAATATTCAGTAAAACATCATTTTACCATATTTTTCGATTTTTTCAATGCTTTTGCTATTTTTAAAAATACCTTAAGCATTGAAAAAAATCGAAAAATATGTTAAAATGATGTTTAACTGCATATTTCGACGATTTGCAGCATTTAGAACACGTTTCAGACAAACCTGATTTTTTATCCAAAATTCATGGATTTTCAAACTTTTTTATCAGAATTACTGATGGAATTGAATTTTATGCTGAAAGTAACTTAAATATGACATTTTAGTGTAGTATTGTGTCAATATATATTTCAAGTGTTAAAATCCATGTATTTTAGCTAAAAAGTAAGGGTTGGTGAAAATTTGCTCTAAAGCCCAAATCGTCGAAATATGCATTAAAACATCATTTTACCATATTTTTCGATTTTTTCAATGCTTTTGCTATTTTTAAAAATACCTTAAGCATTGAAAAAAAAATCGAAAAATATGGTAAAATGATGTTTAACTGTATATTTCGACGATTTGGAAGCATGTAGAACACGTTCAGACAAAACTGATTTTTATCTAAAATTCATGGATTTTCGAACTTTTTTATCAGAATTTCCGATGGAATTGAATTTTATGCTGAAAGTAACTTAAATATGACATTTTAGTGTAGTATTGTGTCAATATATATTTCAAGTGTGAAATCCATGTATTTTAGCCTAAAAAAATTGGTTTGTCTGAAAAGTGTTCTAAATTCTCGCGAATCGACGAAATTGCATTATTAAAAACATCATTTTACAATTTTTCGATTTTTTCAATTGCATTCAAGTATTTTAAAATAGCAAAAGCATTGATAAAATAGAGCGAAATATATTAAAATGATGTTATACTGCATTTTCGATGATTTGGGACATTTAGAGCACTTTCAAACAACCTTTCTCTTTAGCTAAAATTCATGGATTCACACACTTGAAATATATATGACACAATGTCATATTTAAGTTTACTTTCAGCAGTGAAAATACCATTCATCAGTTATGTTTGATAAAAAAGTTTGAAAATCATGAATTTTAGCTAAAAATCAGGTTTGTCTGGAAAAGTGTTCTAAATGCTCTAATCGTCGAAATATGCAAGTAAAACATCATTTTTGCCTCATATTTCGATTTTTTCAATGCTTTTGTTTTGGTTATTTTAAAAAAATATATGAAATAAATGTAATACCTTAAATTATGTAATACCTTTGAAGCCATTGAAAAAATCGATAAAAAATATGGTTACAAATGGACGTTTGCAGCATATTTCGATGATTTGTACCATTTAGAACACTTTTTCAGAACAAAAAAATCTATTTTTTAGCTTTAAATTCATGGATTTTCGAACTTTTTTATCAGAATTTCTGATGGAATTGTATTTTAAAGCTGAAAGTAACTTAAATATGACATTTTTAGTGTAGTATTTGTGTCAATATATATTTCAAGTGTGAAAAATCCATGTATTGTTAGCTAAAAGAAAGGTTTGTTTGAAAAGTGCTCTAAATGCTCCAAATGTCGGAAAAATATGCCAGTAAACATCATTTCTTACATATTTTTCGATTTTTTTCAATGCTTTTGGTGATTTTAAAATTCGTGAGCATTAAAAAAAAATCGAAAAAAATATTGTAAATAAAATGATGTTTTACTACATATTTCGATAATTTGGAGGCATTTAGAACACTTTTCAGCAAAGCAGATTTTTTTAGCTAATATTCAGGGATTTTCAAACTTTTTATAGTTATTAATGGAATTGAAAATTTTCGAGGCTTTTCAACATTTCAAATTATTTTACTATTTTCAAAAAGCACATACAAATTTCGATGATGAAATTCAGAATAATTTTGAATAGTTCATATATTTTTTATAAACACCAGAAGAATTGAAAATATCATAAAATGTGGCAAAATGATATTTTACTGCATATTTCGACGATTTAGAGAATTTAAAGCACTTTTCAGACAAACCTGGTTTTTTAGCTGAATTTCATGGATTTTCAAACTTTTTCATCAGAATTACTGATGGAATTGGACTTTTATGTGAAAGTAACTTAATATGGACATTTTAGTGTAGTATTGTGTCTATAATATATTTCAAGTGTGAAAAATCCATGTATTTTAGCTAAAAGTAAGTTTGTTTGAAAAAGTGCCTCTAAATGCCCCATATCGTGAAATATGCATTAAAACATCATTTTACCATATTATTCGATTTTTTTCAATTGTTATTTTTGCTATTTTAAAAATACCTGAAGCATTGAATAAATCGAAAAAAATATGGGTAAAATGTGATGTTTTACTGCCTATTTCGACGATTTGGAGCATTTAGAACACTTTTCAGAAAAAATCGATTTTTTAGCTAAAATTCATGGATTTTCGAACTTTTTTATCAGAATTTCTGATGGAATTGAATTTATCTGAAAGTAACTTAAATATGAACTTTTTGTGTAGTATTGTGTCAATATATATTTTCAGTTTGTGAAATCCAATGTATTTTAGCTAAAAAGAAGGTTTGTTTGAAAAGTGCTCTAAATGCTCCAAATCGTCGAAATATGCAGTAAAACATCATTTTACCATATTTTTCGATTTTTTCAATGCTTTTGGTGATTTTAAAAATTCGTTGAAGATGGAAAAAATCGAACAATATTGTAAAATGATGTTTTACTGCTATATTTCGAATGATTTGGAGCATTTAGGAAAACACTTTTTTCAGGCAAAGCAGATTTTTTATCAGAATTATTAATGGAATTTAGAAGTTTTCGAGCCTTTTCAAACATTTCAAAAAAACGTATTCACATTTTTTCAAAAAGCTCATAAAATTTCGATGAAATTCAGAAATGATTTTGAATAGTCATATATTATTTAAAAATCCAAAAAGCATTGAAAAAAATCATAAAATGTGGCAAAAATGATATTTTACTGCATATTTTCGACGATTAGAGCATTTAAAACACTTTTCAGGCAAACTGATTTTTCAGCTAAATTTCTGGAATTTTTCAAAACTTTTTTATCAGAATTACTGATGGAATTGAGTTTTATGCTGAAAGTAACTTAAATACTGACTATTTTAGTGTTAGTATTGTGTCAACATATATTTCAAGAGTGAAATCCAAAATCAATGTATTTTAGCTAAAAAATGCTGGTTTGGTCTGAAAAAAAGTGTTCTAAATTCTCCAAATCGACGAAATAGCAGGTAAACTCATTTTTACCTTATTTTCGATTTTTTCAATGCTTCAAGAAATTTTCAAAAATAGCAAAAGCATTAAGAAAATCGAAAAAAAATATTGTTTAAAATGATGTTTTACTGCATATTTCGACGATTTGGAACATTTTTTAGAGCACTTTTCAACAAACCTTTCTTCCTTAGCTAAAATGCATGGATTTCACACTTTGAAATATATATTGACACAGTGCTATACTAAAATGTCATATTTAAGTTACTTCAGGCATAAATTCAATTCCATCAATAATTCTTCCCCCCCACCCGATCAAAAAGTTTGAAATCCATGAATTTTAGCTAAAAAATCAGGTTTGTTCTGAAAAAGTATTCTAAATGCTCTAAATCGTCGAATATGCAGTTTAAAAAATCATTTTTTGCAACATCTTTTCGATTTTGTTCAATGCTTTTGGTATTTTTAAAAATATTTGAAATATATGAAATACAATATTTATGTAATACCTGCAGCATTGAAAAAATGGAAAAAAAATAGGTAACAATGATGTTTTAAGTCATATTTCGAGATTTGGTAGCATTTAGAACACTTTTCTGGATAACCTGAAAATTTTTTTTAGCTAAAATTTATTGGATTTTCAAACTTTGTTCATCAGGAATTACTCAAAGAATTGAAATTTATGCTGAAAGTAACTTAAATGTGACATATTTTGTGTTAGTATTGTGTCAATATGTATTTCAATATATTTTTTTCAATGCTTTTGTATTTTTAAAAAATCGGTTGTAATATTCATAATTATTTGTATGAATTTCTTGGAAATTTGATAGGCTTCTGAAAAAGATGTATAACTTTGTTTAAAATTTTGAAAAGCTTCGAAAATTTCAATTCATGTTAGTAATTTGGATAAAAAGTTTGAAATCCATGAATTTTAGCTATAAAAATCAGCTTTCTCTGAAGAGTGTTCTAAATGCTCCATATCGTCGAAATATATGAAAAATTCTTGAATGTGACCAATTTTATGTGTAGTATTGCGTCAATATATATTCCAAGTGTGGATAATCCATGTTTTTTAGGGGAAATGTAAGGTTCAATTGAAAGTGCTCTAATGCTAAAAAATTGTCGAAATATTCAGTAAAACAGCTTTTATTCATATTTTTCGATTTTTTCAATTCTTTTGTTATTTTTTAAAAAATACCTTAAGGCATTGATAAAAATCGAAAAAAAAAATATGGTATAAAATGATGTTTAACTGATTTTTCGACGATTTGGAGCACTTTAGAACACGTTCCAGACAACCTGATTTTTTTATCTAAAATTTCATGGATTTTCAAACTTTTTTATCGAATTTCTGATGGATTGAGTTTTATGCTGAAAGTAACTTAAATATGACATTTAAGTGTAGTATTGTGTCAATATATATTTCAAGTGTTAAAATCATGTATTTTAGCTAAAAAGAAAGGTTTGTTTTGAAAAGTGCTCTAAATGCGCCAAATCGTCGAAATACGCAGTTTGTAAAACATCATTTTACCCATATTTTTCGATTTTTTCAATGTTTTGGTGATTTTAAAAATTCGGTGAAGCATTAAAAAAAAATCGTAAGGATATTGTTAAAATGATGTTTTACTGCATATTTCGATGATTTAGAGCATTTAGACACTTTTAAGGCAAAGAGATTTTTTTTAGCTAAAATTCATGGATTTCAATTTTTTTTATCAGTTATTAATGAATTGAAATTTTCGAAGTGCTTTTCAAAACATTTCAAAGTTATATTACATATTTTTCAAAATGCATAAAATTTCAATGAAATTCAGAAATAATTTGAATAGTTCATATATTTTTTAAAAAACACCAGAAGAATTGACAATATCATAAATATGTGGCCAAAATGATTTTTACTGCATATTTCGATTGTTTAGAGAATTTACCAGCACTTTTCAGAAAAACCTGGTTTTTTAGCTAAATTTCATGGATTTTCAAACTTTTTCATCAGAATTACTGATGGATTGAATTTATGCTGAAGTAACTTAATATGACAATTTAGTTGTAGTATTGTGTCAATATATATTTCAAGTGTGAAAAATCCATGTATTTTTAGCTAAATGTAAGGTTTTTGTTTTTGAAAAGTTGCTCTAAAATGCCCCAAATCGTTCGAAATATGCATATTAAAACATCATTTTACCTTATTTTCGATTTTTTCACTGTTTTTGCAATTTTTAAAATACCTGAAAGCGTTGAAAAAAAAAATCGATCGAAAATTGGGAATATGATGTTTTACTGCATATTTCGACGATTGGAGCATTTGGGCAACCAACTTTTCAGAAAAATCGATTTTTAGCTTAAAATTCATGGATTTTCGAACTTTTTTATCTGAATTCTGATGGAATTGAATTTTATGCTGAAAGTAACTAAATATGACATTTTAGTGTAGTTTGTGGTCAATATATATTTTCAAGTGAGAATATCCATGTTATTTTTGCTAAAAAGAAAGGTTTGTTTGAAAAGTGCTCTAAATGCTTCCAAATCGGTCGAATTATGCATAAAACTCCATTTTACCATATTTTTCGATTTTGTCAATGCTTTTGGTGATTTTGAAAATTCGTGAAGCATTGAAAAAAATCGTCAAACCAATATTGTAAAATGAATGTTTTACTGCATATTTCGATCGATTTGGTAGCATTTAGAACACTTTTCAGGCAAAGCAGTTTTTTCGCTAAAATTATGGATTTTCAACTTTTTTATCAGAATTATTAATGGAATTGAAGTTTTCGAGCCTTTTCAACATTTCAAAACATATTACACATTTTTCAAAAAGCTCATAAAATTTCGATGAAATTCAGAAATGATTTTGATTAGTTCATTATTTTTTTAAAAATACCAAAAGCATTGAAAAAATCATAAAATGTGGCAAAATGATGTTTTACTGCATATTTCGACGATTTAGAGCATTTAAAAACACTTTTCAGGCAAACCTGATTTTTCAGCTATATTTCTGGATTTTCCAAAACTTTTTTATAAGAATTACTGATGGAATTGAGTTTTATGCTGAAAAGGTAACTTTGATAGGACATTTTAGTGTAGTATTGTGTCAAACATATATTTCAAGAGTGAACAAATCCATGTATTTAGCTAAAAAAATCAGGTTTGTTTGCTAAAGGGCGTTCTAAATTCTCCAAATCGACGAAATATGCAGTAAAACATCATTTTTAACCATATTTTTCGATTTTTCCAATGCTTCAAGTATTTCCAAAATAGCAAAAAGCATTGAGATATCGAAAATATTGTTTAAAAAATGATGTTTTACTGCATATTCGACGGATTTGGAACATTTAGAGCTCTTTTCAAACAACCTTTCTTCTTAGTAAAAATGCATGGATTCTCACCTTGAAATATATAAATTTTGACACAATGCTATACTAACATGTCATATTTAAGTTACTTTCAGCATTAAAATTCAATTCCATCAATAATTCTGATTAAAAAAGTTGAAAATCCATTTGAAATTTTAGCTAAAAAATCAGGTTTGTCTGAAAAGTGTTCTAAATGCTTAAAATCATCGAAATATGCAGTAAATACAATTTTGCCACATTTTCGATTTTTTCAATGCTTTTGGTATTTTTTATAAAAATATATGAAATTTATGGAAATACCTAAGAAATATATGTAATACCTGCAGCATTGAAAAAATCTGAAAAAAATATGGTAAAAATGATGTTTTATGGCATATTTAGACGATTTGGCAGCATTTAGAACACTTTTCAGAATAAACCTGATTTTTTAGCTAAAATTAATGGATTTTCAACGTTTTCATCAGAATTACTCTTAGAATTGAAATTTAAGCTGAAAGTAACTTAATATGGACATTTTAGTGTAGTATTGTGTCAATAATATATTTCAAGAGTGAAAATTCCATGAATTTTATGTAAAATGTAAGTTTAAATGAAAAGTTCTCTAAATGCCCCAAAATCTTCGAAATATGCATTAAAATTTTAACCATATTTTTCGATTTTTTCAATGCTTTTGCAATTTTAAAAATACCTGAGCATTGAAAAAATCGAAAAAATAAGGTTAATGATGGTTTTATGCATATTCGACGATGTGGAGCATTTAGAACACTTTTCAGAAAAAATCGATTTTTTAGCTAAAAATTCATGGATTTTCGAACTTTTTTATCAGAATTTGAAGGAATTGAATTTTATGCTGAATAGTAACTAAAATATAACATTTTAGTGTAGTATTGTGTCAATTATATTTCAAGTGTGAAAATCATGGCTCTTTAGCTAGAAAGAAAGGTTTGTTTGAAAAGTGCTCTAAATGCTCCCAAATCATCGAAATATGCAGTAAAAAACATCATTTTACCTATTTTCGATTTTTTCAATGCTTTTCGTTTTTTAAAAATTCGTGGAAGCAATTGAAAAAAATCCGAAAAAATATTGTAAATGATGTTTACTGCAATTTCGTTGATTTGGGCATTTAGAACACTTTTCAGTCAAGCAGATTTTTAGCAAAAATTCATGGATTTTTCAAACTTTTTTTATCAGAGTTATTAATGGAATTGAAATTTTCGAGGCTTTTCAGCATTCAAAATAATATTACATATTTTTCAAAAAGCCATAAAATTTCGATAGAAAACTCGGAAAAAATTTTGAATAGTTCATATATTTTTTAAAAATACCAGAGCATTGAAAAAAATCATAAAATGTGGCAAAATGATGTTTTTACTGCTATTTCGACGATTTAGAGCATTTAAAACACTTTTCGATAAACCTGATTTTTTAGGTAAATTTCATGGATTTTCATAACTTTTTTCAGAATACTAATGGAATGTATTTTATGCTGTAAAGTAACTTAAATATGACATTTTAGTGTAGTATTGTGTCAATATATTTCTAGTGTGAAAATCCATGTATTTAGCTAAAATCTTGGTTTGTTGAAAAGTGTTCTAAAATTCTCCAAATCGACGAAATATGCAGTTTAAAACAATCATTTTACCATATTTTTTCGATTTTTTTCAGTGCTTCTAAAGTAATTTTTAAAATAGCAAAAAACATTGAAGAAGAAAAATTGAAAAATATGGTAAAATGATGTTTTACTGCATATTTCGACGCTTTGGAACATTTAGAGCACTTTTGCAAAACAAACCTTTCCTTTAGCTTAAAAAATACATGGATTCTCAACTTGAAATATATATTGACACAATGCTATACTATAATGTCTTATTTAAGTTACTTTCAGCATAAAAATTCAATTCGATCAAGTAATTCCAATAAAAAAGTTTTGAAAATCCATGATTTTAGCTAAAAAATAAATTTTGTTCTGAAAGTGTTCTAAATGCTCTAAAAAATCGTCGAAAAATGCAGTAAAACATCATTTTGCCACACCTTTCGATTTTTTCAATGCTTTTGGTATTTTTAAAAAAATATATGAAATATATGAAATACCTAAAATATGTGAAATACCTGAATTATTGAAAAAATCGAAAAATATGGTAAAATGATGTTTTACAGCATATTTCGACGATTTGGTGCATTTAGAACACTTTTCAGACAAAGCTAATTTTTTAGCTAAAATTCATGGATTTTCAAATTTTTCATCAGAATTACTAATGTGATTAATATTTTCGAGGCTTTTAAACATTTTAAAGTGTATTATGTACTTTTCAAAAAGCCCATAAAATTTCGATGAAATTCAGTAATAATTTTGAATATTTCATATATTTTTTAAAAATACCAAATTCTTTGAAAAAATCGAAAAATGTTGCAAAATGATGTTTTACTGCATATTTCGATGATTTAGAGCATTTAGAACACTTTTCAGATAAACCTGATTTTTTAGCTAAAATTAATGGATTTTCCAACTTTTTCATCAGAATTACTGATAGAATTGAATTTTATGCTGAAAGTAACTTAAATATGACATTTTTGTGTAGTATTATGTCAATATGTATTTCAATATATATTTTTTCAATGCTTTTGGTTTTTTTTAAAAAATCAATGAAATATTCAAAATTATTCTTGAATTTCTTCGAAATTTTATGGGCTTTCTGAAAAAGATGTAATATATTTTGAAATGTTGAAAAGCCTCGAAAATTTCAAATCAATTAGTAATTCTGATAAAAAAGTTTGAAAATCCTTGAATTTTAGCTAAAAAATCAGCTTTGTCTGAAAAGTGTTCAAAATGCTCCATATCGTCGAAATATATGAAAAATTCTTGAATGTGACATTTTAGTGTAGTATTGTGTCAATATATATTTCAAGTGTGAAAATCCATGTATTTTAGGCAAAATGTAAGGTTTAATTGAATAGTGCTCTGAATGCTAAAAATTGTCGAAATATTCAGTAAAACATCCTTTTATAATATTTTTCGATTTTTTCAATGCTTTTGCTATTTTTAAAAATACTTTAAGCATTGACAAAAAAATCGAAAAATATGGTAAAGTGATGTTTAACTGCATATTTCGACGATTTGGAGCATTTAGAACACGTTTCAGACAAACCTGATTTTTTATCTAAAATTCATGGATTTGCAAACTTTTTTATCAGAATAACTGATGGAATTGAATTTTATGCTGAAAGTAACTTAAATATGACATTTTAGTGTAGTATTATGTCAATATGTATTTCAATATACATTTTTTCAATGCTTTTGGTTTTTTTAAAAAATCAATGAAATATTCAAAATTATCCCTGAATTTCTTCGAAATTTTATGGGCTTTCTGAAAAAGATGTAATATACTTTAAAATGTCGAAAAGCCTCGAAAATTTCAAATCAATTAGTAATTCTGATAAAAAAGTTTGAAAATCCTTGAATTTTAGCTAAAAAATCAGCTTTGTCTGAAAAGTGTTCTAAATGCTCCATATCGTCGAAATATATGAAAAATTCTTGAATGTGACATTTTAGTGTAGTATTGTGTCAATATATATTTCAAGTGTGAAAATCCATTATTTTAGGCAAAATGTAAGGTTTAATTGAATAGTGCTCTGAATGCTAAAAATTGTCGAAATATTCAGTAAAACATCATTTTATAATATTTTTCGATTTTTTCAATGCTTTTGCTATTTTTAAAAATACCTTAAGGATTGAAAAGAAAATCGAAAAATATGGTAAACTGATGTTTAACTGCATATTTCGACGATTTGGAGCATTTAGAACACGTTTCAGACAAACCTGATTTTTTATCTAAAATTCATGGATTTTCAAACTTTTTATCAGAATAACTAATGGAATTGAATTTTATGCTCAAAGTAACTTAAATATGACATTTTAGTGTAGTATTGTGTCAATATATATTTCAAGAGTGAAAATCCATGTATTTTAGGTAAAATGTAAGGTTTAATTGAAAAGTGCTCTAAATGCCCCAAATCTTCGAAATATGCATTAAAATATCATTTTACCATATTTTTCGATTTTTTCAATGCTTTTGCTATTTTTAAAAATACCTGAAGCATTGAAAAAATCGAAAAATAAGGTAAAATGATGCTTTACTGCATATTTCGACGATGTGGAGCATTTAGAACACTTTTCAGAAAAAATCGATTTTTTAGCTAAAATTCATGGATTTTCGAACTTTTTTATCAGAATTTCTGATGGAATTGAATTTTATGCTGAAAGTATCTTAAATATGACATTTTAGTGTAGTATTGTGTCAATATATATTTCAAGTGTGAAAATCCATGTATTTTAGCTAGAAAGAAAGGTTTGTTTGAAAAGTGCTCTAAATGCTCCAAATCATCGAAATATGCAGTAAAACATCATTTTACCATATTTTTCGATTTTTTCAATGCTTTTGGTTTTTTAAAAATTCGTGAAGCATTGAAAAAAATCGAAAAATATTGTAAAATGATGTTTTACTGCATATTTCGATGATTTGGAGCATTTAGAACACTTTTCAGGCAAAGCAGATTTTTTAGCAAAAATTCATGGATTTTCAAACTTTTTTATCAGAGTTATTAATGGAATTGAAATTTTCGAGGCTTTTCAACATATCAAAATATATTACATATTTTTCAAAAAGCCCATAAAATTTCGATGAAACTCAGAAAAAATTTTGAATAGTTCATATATTTTTTAAAAATACCAGAAGCATTGAAAAAATCATAAAATGTGGCAAAATGATGTTTTACTGCATATTTCGACGATTTAGAGCATTTAAAACACTTTCCAGATAAACCTGATTTTTTAGGTAAATTTCATGGATTTTCAAACTTTTTTATTAGAATTACTAATGGAATTGTATTTTATGCTGAAAGTAACTTAAATATGACATTTTAGTGTAGTATTGTGTCAACATATATTTCTAGTGTGAAAATCCATGTATTTTAGCTAAAAAATCTGGTTTGTCTGAAAAGTGTTCTAAATTCTCCAAATCGACGAAATATGCAGTAAAACATCATTTTACCATATTTTTCGATTTTTTCACTGCTTCAAGTATTTTTAAAAATAGCAAAAGCATTGAGAAAATTGAAAAATATGGTAAAATGATGTTTTGCTGCATATTTCGACGATTTGGAACATTTAGAGCACTTTGCAAACAAACCTTTCTCTTTAGCTAAAATACATGGATTCTCACACTTGAAATATATATTGACACAATGCTATACTAAAATGTCATATTTAAGTTACTTTCTGCATAAAATTCAATTCGATCAGTAATTGTAATAAAAAAGTTTGAAAATCCATGAATTTTAGCTAAAAAATGAGTTTTGTCTGAAAAGTGTTCTAAATGCTCTTAATCGTCGAAATATGCAGTAAAACATCATTTTGCCACACCTTTCGATTTTTTCAATACTTTTGGTATTTTAAAAAAAATATATGAAATATATGAAATACCTAAAATATATGAAATACCTGAATTATTGAAAAAATCGAAAAATATGGTAAAATGATGTTTTACGGCATATTTCGACGATTTGCTGCATTTAGAACACTTTTCAGGCAAAGCTGATTTTTTAGCTAAAATTCATGGATTTTCAAATTTTTTTATCAGCATTACTAATGTCATTAAAATTTTCGAGGCTTTTCAACATTTTAAAGTGTATTACATATTTTTCAAAAAGCCCATAAAATTTTGATGAGATTCAGAAATAATTTTGAATATTTCATATATTTTTTAAAAATACCAAATTCATTGAAAAAATCGAAAAATGTTGCAAAATTATGTTTTACTGCATATTTCGATGATTTAGAGCATAGCATTTAGAACACTTTTCAGATAAACCTGATTTTTTAGCTAAAATTAATGGATTTTCAAACTTTTTCATCAGAATTACTGATAGAATTGAATTTTATGGTGAAATTAACTTAAATATGACATTTTTGTGTAGTATTGTGACAGTATGTATTTCAATATATATTTTTTCAATGCTTTTGGTATTTTTAAAAAATCAATGAAATATTCAAAATTATTTCTGCATTTCTTCAAAATTTGATGGGCTTTCTGAAAAATATGTTATATACTTTAAAATTTTGAAAAGCCTCGAAAATTTCAATTCAATTAGTAATTCTGATAAAAAAGTTTGAAAATCCATGAATTTTAGCAAAAAAATCTGCTTTGTCTGAAAAGTGTTCTAAATGCTCCATATCGTCGAAATACATGAAAAACTCTTGAATGTGACATTTTAGTGTAGTATTGTGTCAATATATATTTCAAGAGTAAAAATTCATGTATTTTAGGTAAAATGTAAGGTTTAATTGTAAAGTGCTCTAAATGCTAAAAATCGTCAAAATATTCAGTAAAACATCATTTTACTATACTTTCGATTTTTCAATGCTTTTGCTATTTTTAAAAATACCTTAAGCACTGAAAAAAATCGAAAAATATAGTAAAATGATGCTTAACTGCATATTTCGACGATTTGGAGCATTTAGAACACGTTTCAGACAAACCTGATTTTTTATCTAAAATTCATGGATTTTCAAACTTTTTTTATCAGAATAACTGATGGAATTGAATTTTATCCTGAAAGTAACTTAAATATATATTTCAATATATATATCAAGTGTTTGAAAAGTGATCTAAGTGCTCCAATTCGTCGAAATATGCAGTAAAACATCATTTTACTATATTTTTCGATTTTTTCAATGCTTTTGCTTTTTTAAAAATACAAGAAGCATTGAAAAAATCAAAAAATATTGTAAAATGTTTTACTGCAAATTACGACGATTTTCAGCATTTAGCATTTTCAGCATTTTCAATTAAACCTTACTTTTTAGCTAAAATACATGAATTTTCACACTTGAAATATATATTGATGGAATACTTCACTAAAATGTCATGTTTAAGTTGCTTTCAGCATAATATTTAATTCCATCTGTAATTCTGATGAAAAAGTTTGAAAATCCATGAATTTTAGCTAAACAATCAGGTTTGTCTGAAAAGTGTTCTAAATGCTCCAAATCGTCGAAATATGCAGAAAAACATCATTTTACAATATTTTTCGATTTTTTCAATGCTTCAGGTATTTCTAAAAAAAGCAAAAGCATTGAAAAAATCGGAAAAATATGGTAAAATGATGTTTTACTGCATATTTCGACAATTTGGAGCATTTAAAGCACTTTTTAAACAAACTTTTATTTTTAGCTAAAATACATGGATTTTCACACTTGAAATATATATTGACACAATACTACACTAGAATGTCATATTTAAGTTACTTCCAGCATAAAATTCAATTCCATCAGTAATTCTGATAAAAAAGTTTGAAAATCCTTGAATTTTAGATAAAAAATCAGGTTTGTCTGAAAAGTGTTCTATATGCTCTAAATCGTCGAAATATACAGTAAAACATCATTTTGCCATATATTTCAATTTTTTCAATGCTTTTGGTATTTTTAAAAAATATATGAAATATATGAAATACCTGAAATATATGAAATACGTGAGGCATTGAAAAAATCGAAAAATATGGTAAAATGACGTTTTAATGCATATTTTGACGATTTGGAGCATTTAGAAAACTTTTCAAACAAAGCTGATTTTTTAGCTAAAATTAATGGATTTTCAAACTTTTTTATCAGAATTATTAATGGAATTGAAATTTTCGAGGCTTTTAACTTTTTAAAGTATATTACATGTTTTTCAAAAAGCCTATAAAATTTCGATGAAATTCAGAAATAATTTTGAATATTTCATGTATTTTTTAAAAATACCTAAAGCATTGAAATAATAGAAAAATGTGGCAAAATGATGTTTTACTGCATATTAAGAAGACTTTACCATTTATAGCCTCTTTTCAATTTTAACCTTACTTTTTAGCTAAATACATGGACATTTTCACATTTGTAATACTATTGACACAATGCTACACTTAAATGTGATATTTAAGTTACTTTGAGCATAAATTCAATTTCATCAGTTATTCTTATAAAAAGTTTGAAAATCCAGAAATTTTAAGCTAAAAAATCAAGGTTGTTCAGACAGTGAATGTTCCAGATGCTCCAAATCGGTCGAATTAAGCAGTTAAAACATCATTTTACATAATTTTCCATTTTTTCAATGCTTTGGTATTTTTAAAATAGCAACTGCCACTGAAAAATTCGGAAAATATAGTAAAATGATGTTTTACTGCATATTTCGACGATTTGCAGCATTAAGAGCACTTTTCAAACAAACCTTTCTTTTTAGCTAAAATTTGTGGATTTTCACACTTGAAATATATATTGACACAATACTTCACTTAAATTTCATATTTTAAGTTGCTTTCAGCATAAAATTCAATTCTATCACCAATTCTGATAAAAAAGTTTGAAAATCCCTGAATTTTAGCTAAAAAAATCAGGTTTGTCTGAAAAGTGTTCTAAATGCTTTAAATCGACGAAATATGCAGTAAAACATCATTTTGCCATATTTTTCGATTTTTTCAATGCTTTCCGTATTTTTAAAAAATATAAGAAATATATGAAATACCTGAAATATATGAAATACCTGAAGCATTGAAAAAATCGAAAAATATGGCAAAATGATGTTTTATGCATATTTCGTCAGTTTAAAGCATTTAGAACACTTTTCAGGCAAACCTGATTTTTTAGCTAAAATTCATGGATTTTCTAAATTTTTATCAGAATTACTGATGGAATTGAATTTTATGTTGAATAGAAACTAAATATCACATTTGAGTGTAGTAATGTGTCAAATAATATTTCAAGGTGTGAAAATCATGTATTTTAGCTAAAGAGAAAGGTTTGTTTTGAAAGCGCTCTAAAATGCCTCCAAATCCTGGAAATATGCATTTTAAAACCCCAATCATTTAAAAATATTTTTTCGTTTTTTTTCAATGCTTTTGCTATTTTTAAAAATACCTGAAGCATTGAAAAAATCGAAAAATATGGTAAAATGATGTTTTACTGCATATTTAGACGATTTTCACCATTTATAGCTCTTTTAAATTAAACCTTACTTTTTAGCTAAAATACATGGATTTTCACATTTGTAATACATATTGACACAATGCTACACTAAAATGTGATATTTAAGTTACTTTCAGCATAAAATTCAATTCAATCAACAATTCTGATAAAAAAGTTTGAAAATCCATGAATTTTAGCTGAAAAGTCAGGTTAGTCTGAAAAGTGTTCTAAATGCTCTAAATCGTCGAAATGTGCAGTAAAACATCATTTTGTCATATTTTTCGATTTTTTCAATGCTTTTGGTATTTTTAAAAAACAAATGAAATATATGAAATACCTAAAATATATGAAATACCTGTAGCATTGAAAAAATCGAAAAATATGGTAAAATGATGTTTTACTGCATTTTCGGACAAAGCTGATTTTTTAGCTAAAATTCATGGATTTTCAAACTTTTTTAACAGAATTACTAATGGAATTGAAATTTTCGAGGCTTTTCAACATTTTAAAGTATATTGCGTATTTTTCAAGAAGCCCATAAAATTTCGATGAGATTCAGAAATAATTTTGAATATTTTACATATTTTTCAAAAAAAACTTAAACAAAAAAAAAAAATAAAAAAATCCCAAAAGCATTGAAAAAAATCGAAAAATGTGGCAAAATGATATTTTAGTGCATATTTACAGGGATTTTAGATCATTTGACACTTTAATAAAACTGGATTTTTTCAGCTCTAAATATTCATGGATTTTCAAACTTTTTCATCAGAATTACTGATGGAATTGAATTTTATGCTGAAAGTAACTTAAATATGATATTTTAGTGTAGTATTGTGTCAATATATATTTCAATATATATTTTTTCAATGTTTTTGGTATTTTTAAAAAATAAATGAAATATTCAAAATTATTTCTGAATTTCATCGAAATTTCATGGGGTTTTTGAAAAATATGTAATATACTTCATAATGTTGAAAAGCCTCGAAAATTTCAATTCCATTAGTAATTCTGATAAAAAAGTTTGAAAATCCTTGAACTTTAGCTGAAAAATCAGCTTTGTCTGAAAAGTGTTCTAAATGCTCCAAATTGTCGAAATATATGATAAATTCTTGAATATGATATTTTAGTGTAGTATTGTGTCAATATATATTTCAAGTGTGAAAATATATGTATTTTAGCTAAAAAGTAAGGTTTAATTGAAAAGTGCTCTAAATGCTGAAAATCATCGAAATATGCAGTAAAACATCATTTTACAATATTTTTCGATTTTTTTCAATGCTTTTGCTATTTTTAAAATACCTGAAGCATTGAATGAAGTTTTACTGCATATCTCTGACGATTTGATACAGTTAGAACGCTTTTAGACAAAAGATGAAAAAAAAAAAAAAAATTTGAAATCAGAATTATAGATAAACAATCGGTATTGTCTGAAAAGGTTCTAAATGCTCCAAATCGTCGAATATGCAGTAAGAACTTCATTTTCTCATGCTTCAAGGTATTTTTAAAATAAGCAAAGCCTTGAAATAATCGAAAAATGTGGTTAAAATGAGATGTTTTACTGCATATTGGCAATTTGAGCATTTAGAGGCACTTTTCAAACAACCTTTATTTTTAGCTAAAATTCATGGATTTCACACTTGAAATATATATTGACACAATTACTACACTAAAATGTCATATTTAAGTTACTGCCAGCATAAAATTCAATTCTTCAGTAATTTGATAAAAAAAGTTTGAAAATCTTGAATTTTAGATAAAAAATCAGTTTGTCTGAAAAGTGTTCTATATGCTCTAAATCGTTCGAAAAATACCAGTTAAAAATCATTTTGCCTATAGTTCAATTTTTCAATGCTTTTGGTATTTTTTTAAAATATATGAAATATACCTGCAATATATGAAATATCTGAGGCATTGAAAAAATCGAAAAATTTGGTAAAATGATGTTTTAATGCTATGTCGAAGTTTAGGAGCAAATGCTCCAATCGTCGAAATATATGAAATTCTTGGATATGATCGTTTTAGTGTGTACTGTGTCAATTATTTTCAATGTGAAAATCCATGCTATAATAGGTAAAAAATTAAGGTTTAATTGAAAAAGTGCTCTAAATGCTAAAAAATTGGTCGAAATATTCAGTAAACATATTTTACCATATTTTTCGATTTTTCAATGCTTTTGCTATTTTTAAAAATACCTGAAGCATTGAAAAAAATCGAAAAAGTATGGTAAAATGATGTTTACTGCAATATTTCGACGATTTGGGAGCATTTAGAATCACGTTACAGGACATACCTGATTTTTTATTCTAATTCATGGATTTTCAAACTTTTTTTATCTGAAGAACTGATGGAATTTAATTTTATCCTGAAAGTAACTTAAATATATATTTCAATATATATTTCAAGTGTTTGAAAAGTGATCTAAGTGCTCCAATTCGTCGAAATATGCAGTAAAACATCATTTTACAATATTTTTCGTTTTTTTCAATGCTTCAGGTATTTTTAAAAAAGCAAAAGCATTGAAAAAATCGAAAAATTTTGTAAAATGATGTTTTACTGCACATTACGACGATTTTCAGCATTTAGCATTTTCAGCATTTTCAATTAAACCTTACATGAATTTTCACACTTGAAATATATATTGATAGAATACTTCACTAAAATGTCATGTTTAAGTTGCTTTCAGCATAATATTTAATTCCATCTGTAATTCTGAAGAAAAAGTTTGAAAATCCATGAATTTTAGCTAAACAATCAGGTTTGTCTGAAAAGTATTCTAAATGCTCCAAATCGTCGAAATATGCAGAAAAACATCATTTTACAATATTTCTCGATTTTTTCAATGCTTCAGGTATTTTTTAAAAAGCTAAGCATTGAAAAAATCGGAAAAAAAAATATGGCAAAATGATGTTTTACAGCATATTCGACAATTTGGAGCATGTAAAGCACTTTTCAAACAACCTTTATTTTTAGCTAAAATACATGGATTTACATCTTGTAATATATATTGACACCAGTACTCCACTGAATGTAATATTTAAGTTACTTCCAGCATAAAATTCAATTCATCAGTTTTGATAAAAAGTTTGTAAATCCTTTGAATTTTAGTAAAAAATCAGGTTTGATCTGAAAGTGTTCTATATGCTTTAAAATGTCGAAATATACAGTGTAAAACATCATTTTGCCATATATTTCAATTTTTTCAATGCTTTGGGTTATTTTTAAAAAATATATTGAAATATATGAAAATACCCTGACATATTGAAATACGTGAGGCATTGAAAAAATCGAAAAAAAAAACAAAAAAAAAAAAAAAAAAACAAAAAAAATATGTAAAATGACGTTTTAATGCAATTTTGACGATTTGGAGCACTAAGAAAACTTTTCAGACAAAGTGTTTTTTTCGCTAAATTAATGGATTTTCAAACTTTTTTATCAGAATTATTAATGGAATTGAAATTTTCGAGGCTTTTAAATTTTTAAAGTATATTACATGTTTTTCAAAAAGCCTATAAAATTTCGATGAAATTCAGAAATAATTTTGAATATTTCATGTATTTTTTAAAAAACTAAAGCATTGGAAATATAGAAAAATGTGGCAAAATGATGTTTTACTGCATATTTCGACGATTTAGAGCATTTAGAACGCTTTTCAGACAAACCTGATTTTTTAGCTAAAATACATGGATTTTCTAAATTTTTATCAGAACTACTGATAGAATTGAATTTTATGTTGAAAGTAACTTAATTGTGACATTTTAGTGTAGTATTGTGTCAATATATATTTCAAGTGTGAAAATACAAGTATTTAACTAAAAAGTAAGGTTTAATTGAAAAGTGCTCTGAATGCTGAAAATCGTCGAAATATGCAGTAGAACATCATTTTGCAATATTTTTCGATTTTTTCAATGCTCTTGCTATTTTTAAAAATAACTGAAGCATTGAAAAAATCGAAAAATATCGTAAAATGATGTTTTACTGCTTATCTCGACGATTTGGAGCATTTAGAAAGCTTTATCAGGGGACAAACCTGATTTTTTTTTTAGCCTAAAATTTATTGATTTCCAAACCTTTTTTTATCAGAATTTTCTGATGGAATTGAATTTTTGTTGAAAGTAACTCTTAAATATGACATTTTAGTGTAGCATTGTGTCAATAATATAATTTCAAGTGTGAAAAATCCAGAATTTTAGTCTAAAAAGAAAAGGTTTGTATGAAAAGTGGTCTAAATGCTCTAAAACTTCGAATATGTCAGTAAAACATCATTTTACCATATGTTCGATTTGTTCAATCGCTTTTTGCTTTTTTAAAAATACTGAAGCATTGAAAATCGAAATAATAGGGGTAAAATGAGGTCCCCCCCCCCCCCCCCCCCCCCCTTTTACTGCCATATTTCGTACGATTTTTCAGCATTTAGAGCCACTTTTCAATTAAATCTTCTTTTTAGCTAAAATTACAATGGATTTTCACACTTCAAATATATATTGCACTCACCATAAAATTTAATTCCATCAGTAATTCTGATGAAAAAGTTTGAAAATCCGATGGAAATTTAGCTAAAAAAATTAAGTCTTGTCTGAAAAGTGGTTGTAAATGCTCCAAATCGTCGAAATATGCAGTAAAACATCACTTTTTCAATAGTTTTCGATTTTTTCAAAGCTTCAGGTATTTTTAAAAAAAAACAAAAGCATTGAAAAAATCGGAAAATTTAGTTAAAATGGTGTTTTACTGTATATTTCGACAATGTGGAGCATTTAGAGCACTTTTCAAACAAACCTTTCTTTCTCGTAAAATACATGGATTTTCACACATGAAATTATATATTAACACAATACTACACTAAAATGTCATATTTACGCTACTTTCAGCATAAAATTCAATTCCATTAGTAATTCTGATAGAAAAGTTTGAAAATACATGAATTTTAGCTAAAAAATCAGGTTTGTCAGAAAAGTGTTCTAAATTCTCTACATCGTCGAAATATGCAGTAAAACATCATTTTGCAACATTTTTCGATTTTTTCAATGTTTCTGGTATTTTTAAAAATAGCAAAAGCATTGAAAAAAATCGAAAAAAATGGTAAAATGTTTTACTGCATATTTCAACGATTTGGAGCATTAAGAGCACTTTTCAAACAAACCTTTGTTTTTAGCAAAAAAAAAACATGGATTTTCACATTTGTAATACATATTGACACAATGCTACACTAAAATGTGATATTTAAGTTACTTTGAGCATAAAATTCAATTCCATCAGTAATTCTGATAAAAAAGTTTGAAAATCCATGAATTTTAGCTAAAAAATCAGGTTTTCAGAAAAGTGTTCCAGATGCTCCAAATCGTCGAAATATGCAGTAAAACATCATTTTACCATATTTTTCCATTTTTTCAATGCTTCTGGTATTTTTAAAGTAGCAAATGCACTGAAAAAATAGGAAAATATAGTAAAATGATGTTTTACTGCATATTTCGGCGATTTGGGCATCTGGACCTTTTTTCTGAAACCTGATTTTTTAGCTTAAAATTCATGGATTTTCAAACTTTTTTATCAGAATTACTGATCGAAAAGTCAGGGTAGTCTGAAAAATGTTCTAAATGCTTCTAAATCGTCGAACTGCTGCAGTAAAACATCCTTTGCCATATTACCTCGATTTTTTCAAAGCTTTGGTTTTTATATTTTTGAAATTAAAAAACATGAATAGTAAAAATGTAATGGAAATACTTGAAATTATAATGACCATATCTGCAGCGCAACTGATAAGAGCAATCTGAATAACTTTAAATAGCAGTACATAAATGACGTTTTCAAATGCCCTCATCTTTTTTCTATTGTCGATTTGAGCATTTAGAAAACTTTTCAAGACTAAAGTCTGATTTCTTCTAGCGTAAAGTTAATGGATTTTCAAAATTTATGTAGCAGAATTATTAATGAACTGAAAATTGTCGAAAGGCTTTTAACTTTTTAAGTATATTAAATGTTTTTCAAAAGCCTATTAAATTTCGATTGAATTCAGAAATAATTTTTTGACTTATTCATTATTTTTAAAAAGACCTAAAGCATTGAAATAATAGAAAATGTGGCAAAATGATGTTTTACTGCATATTTCGAAGATTTAGAGATTTAGAACGCTTTTAGGACAAACCTGATTTTTTAGCTTATAAAATCTGGATTTTCTAAAATTTTTATCGAACTACTGATAGAATTGAAATGTATGTGAAAGTAACTTAATTATGACATTTTAGGGTTTTTGTGAGTATTGTGTCAATATATATTTCAAGTGTGAATATACAAGTATTTAACTAAAAAGTAAGGTTTAATGGAAAAGTGCTCTAAATGCTGAAAATCGTGAAAATGCATTAAAACATCATTTTTACCATATTTTTCGATTTTTTCAATGCTTTGCTATTTTTAAAATAACTGAAGCATAGAAAAAATTCGAACAAATATGGTAAATGATGTTTTACTGACTTATTTTCAGACGATTTGGAGAATTTCAGAAACACACTTTTCAGAAAAAAATCGATTTTTAGGATAAAAATTCATGGTTTTTCGAACTGTTTTTATCAGAATTTCCGATGGAATGAAGTTTGTGCTGAAGTAACTTAAATATGACATTTTGTGTAGTATTGTATTCGTCAATATATATTTAAAGTGTGAAATTCCATGTGTTTTAGCTAAACCGAAAGGTTTGTTTGAAAAGTGCTCTAATGCTCCAAATCGTCGAAATATGCAGTAAAACATCATTTACCATATTTTTCGATTTTTTTCAATGCTATTGGTGGATTTTAAAAATTCGTGGAAGAATTGAAAAAAAATCCGAAAAAATACTGTATAATGATGTTTTACTGAATATTCCGAGGATTTGGAGCATTTAGAACCATTTTCAGCCAAAGCGAATTTTTTTAGCTAAATTCATGGTTTTCAAACCTTTTTTATCAGAGTTAATAATTGGGAACTGAAAATTTTTCGAGGGCTTTTCTATTTCAAAATTTTATTACATATTTTTCAAAAAGCCCATATAATTTCGATGAAATTTAGTAGATATATTGTGAATTGTTCATTTTCTTTTTTAAAAATACCTGAAGCATGATAAAAAGCATAAAAATGTGGCAAAATATTTTACTGGCATATTTCGTCGATTTAGCAGATTTAAAACATTTTCAGGCCAACCTGATTTTTTAGCTATATTTCATTGATTTTTCAAACCTTTTTTCATCAGAATTAATGATGATTTGAATTTTATCTGTAAGTAACTTAAATATGACATTTGAGTGTAGCAGCTTTGTGTCAACATATATTTCAAGGGTGAAAATACATTGTATTTTAGCAGAAGCTGTGTGTGTTTGTATCTGGTAATCTGCTGCTGAAAAAGTGTTCTAATTCTCCAAATCGACGGAAATATGCAGTAAAACTCATTTTACCATATATTTCGTTTTTCTTCAATGCTTGTGAAGATTCGAGTATTTTTATGAAAATTAGCTAAAGCATTGAGAAACTCAAAAATGTGGTAAAATGATGTTTTTACTGCTATTTCGACGATTTGGGAACATTCAGAGCACTTTTAACAACCCTTTAGCTAACAATACTGGATTCTCATCACTTGTAAAATAGATATTGACACAATGCTATACTAAATTGTCATATTTAGGTTACTTTCAGCATAAATTTAATTCCATTCAATATTTTGATAAAAAAGTTTGAAAATCATGATTTTTAGCAAAAAGTTCATGTTTGTCTCACAAAAGGTGTGTTCTAATTTCTATAAATACGTGAAATATGTAGTTAAACATGCATTTTGCCATATTTCGAATTTTTTTCAAAGCTTTAGGTATTTTAAAAAATATATCACATGGTATGAATTACGAAAATATACTGAAATACAATGAGCATTGAAAAATTCGAAAAATATGGTAAAAACGATGTTTTACTTTTATTTCGGAACAACGAATTTGGAGCATTTAGAACACTTTTCAGACAAAGCTGATTTTTTAGCTAAAATTTCATAGATTTTCAAAATCTTTTTGTATGAGAATTATAATGTAATTTAATTTTCGTGGCTTTTTCAACGTTTTAAAGTATATGACAATTTCAAAAAGCACCTAAATTTTCGATACTGATTCCGGAAATTATTTTGAATGTTTATTTATTTTTTAAAATACCGAAGCATTGAAAAAAATCGAAAAATGGGGTAAAATGATTTTTTACTGCATATTTCGACGATTACAGCAATTAGAACACTTTTCAGAACAAACATGAATTTTTTAGCTAAATTTCATGGATTTTCAAACTTAATATGGAATTTTTGTGTAGTATTGTGACAATATGTATTTCATTTATATTTTTTCAATTGCTTTTGGTATTTTTAAAAAAACAATGAAATATTCAAAATTATTTCCGAATTTCTTCGAAATTTATGGCGCTTTGAAAAAAATATGTAATTTTTACTTTAAAAATGTTTGAAAGCCTCGAAATTTCAATAAAATTAGGAAAATTCTGATAAAATTGTTTGAAAATCCATGAATTTAGCTAAAAATGGCATTGTCTTGAAACTGTTCTAAATGCTCCAAATCGTCGGAAATATATGAATAAATTACTTGAATATGACGTTTTAGTGTAGTATTTGTCAATTTATATTGCAAGTGTGAAAATCCATGTATACTAGGTAAAGTTATGTTTATTTTGAAATGTGCTATAAATGCTAAAATGTCGAAATATTCAGTTAAACATCTTTTTAACATATTTTTCGGACATTTCATTGCTTTTGCTATTTTAAAAATAACATGAAGCATTGAAATAAATCGATAAGTATGGTTAAATGATGTTTAACTGCATTTGTTCGTCGGTATTGGAGCATTTAGAAACACGTTTCTAGACAAACATGTTTTTTTATTAAAATATGGATTTTCCAAACTTTTTTTATCAGAATAACTGATGGAATTTATTATTATGACTGAAAGTTTGCTATAAATAATATATTTCAATATATATTTTCAAGTGTTGAATTGAAAGTGATCTAAGTGCTCCAATTCGTAGAAAATTGAATAGTAAAAATAATTTTTCAATATTTTTCGTTTTTTTTCAATGCTTCAGGTATTTTTTAAAAAAGCTAAAGCATTGAAAAATCGAAAAAAAATTTTGTAAAATGTGTTTTAATGCACATTACGACGATTTCAGCATTTAGCATTTTCTAGCATTTTCAATTATACCTTACATGAATTTTCAACTTGATATATCTTTTGATAGATACTTCACTAAAATGTCATGTTTAGTTGCTTTCAGATATATTAATTCCATCTGTAATTCTGATGAAAAGTTTGAAAATCCATGAATTTTAGCTAAAACAATAAGGTTTGTCTGAAAGTATTCTATGCTCCAAAAATCTTCGAAATATGGCAGAAAAACATCATTTTAACAAAATATTCTCGATTTTTTCAATGCTTCAGGTTATTTTTAAAAAAAGCAAAAGCATTGAAAATCGGAAAAATATGGTAAAATGATGTTTTACTGCATTATTTCGACAATTGGAGCTTTTAAGCACTTTTCAAACAAACTTTATTTTTAGCTAAAATACATGGATTTTCACTCTTGAAATATCTATATTGACACAAGTACTACACTAGAATGTCATATTTAAGCTATTCCGCATAATAATCAATTTCTATCAGTATTCTGATAAAAAAGTTTGAAAATCTTTGAATTTAGAATAAAAATCAGGTTTGTCTGAAAAAGTGTTCTATATGCTCAAAATCGCGAAATATACAGTAAAACATCATTTTGCCTTAATTTCCAATTTTTTACAATGCTTTGGTATTTTTAAAAAATATTATGGAAATATATGAAATACCTGAAATATATGAAAACGTGAGGCATTGAAAAAAATCGAAAAATATGGTAAAATGACGTTTTAATGCATATTTCGACGATTTGGAGCATTTAGAAAACTTTTCAGACAAAGCTGATTTTTTAGCTAAAATTAATGGATTTTCAAACTTTTTTATCAGAATTATTAATGGAATTGAAATTTTCGACGGTTTTTAATTTTTAAAGTATATTACATGTTTTTCAAAAAGCCTATAAAATTTCGATGAAATTCAGAAATAATTTTGAATATTTCATGTATTTTTTAAAAATACCTAAAGCATTGAAATAATAGAAAAATGTGGCAAAATGATGTTTTACTGCATATTTCGACGATTTAGAGCATTTAGAACGCTTTTCAGACAAACCTGATTTTTTAGCTAAAATACATGGATTTTCTAAATTTTTATCAGAACTACTGATAGAATTGAATTTTATGTTGAAAGTAACTTAATTGTGACATTTTAGTGTAGTATTGTGTCAATATATATTTCAAGTGTGAAAATACAAGTATTTAACTAAAAAGTAAGGTTTAATTGAAAAGTGCTCTGAATGCTGAAAATCGTCGAAATATGCAGTAGAACATCATTTTGCAATATTTTTCGATTTTTTTCCATGCTTTGATTTTTTTAAAAATTATCTGAAGCATTGAAAATCGAAATAATATCGTAGAATGAAGTTTTACTGCTTATCTCGACGATTTGGATTGCATTTGAACGCTTTTCAGGACAAAACTGATTTTTTAGCTAAAATTTATTGATTTTCAACTTTTTTATCGAATTTATGATAGAATTGGATTTTTATGTTGAAAGTACTTAATTGTGAATTTTAGTGTTGTTGTGTGTCAATATATATTTCAAGTGGAAAATACAAGTATTTAACTATAAAAGTAGGTTTAATTGAAAGGCCTCTGAATGCTGGTGAAAATCGTCGAAATATGCAGTAGAACATCATTTTGCTATATTTTCGATTTTTCATGCTCTTGCTATTTTTTAAAAATAGACTTGAAGCATTGAAAAAATCGAAATATAGTTAAAATGATGTTTTACTGATTACTCGACGATTTGATGCATTTAGGAACGCTTTTCAGACCAACCAGATTTTTTAGCTAAAATTTATTGATTTCAAACTTTTTTATCAGAATTTTCGGATGGAATTGAATTTTATGCTGAAAGTAAATTAAATATGGACTTTTTAGTGTAGCATTGTGTCAATATATTTTCAAAGTTGTGAAATCATATGAATTTTAGATAAAAAGAAGGTTTGTTTGAAAAGTGGTATAATGCTCAAATCGTCGAAAATATGCAGTTTTAAAACATCGTTTACCATATTTTTCGATTTTTCAATGCTTTTGCTTTTTTTAAAATACTGAAGCATTGAAAAAAATCGAAATAGGGTAAGATGAGGTTTTACAGCCATATTTCGACGATTTCGATTGAGAGCACTTTTCAATTATATATTACTTTTTAGCTAAAATACATGGATTTCACACTTCAATTATATATAGACACAATATACATTAAAATGTCAGATTTAAATTGCACTCACCATAAAATTAATTCCATCAGTAATTCTGTTGAAAAAGTTTGAAAATCCAGAATTTTAGCTAAAAAATTAAGTTTGTCTGAAAAGTGTTGTAAATGCTCCAAATCGTCGAAATATGCAGTAAAACATCACTTTTTCAATAGGTTTTCGATTTTTTCAAAGCTGCAGGTATTTAAAAAAAAAAAAAAAAGCATTGAAAAATGGAAAGAAAAAAATTTGTTAAAATGGTGTTTTACTGTATATTTCGACAATGTGGAGCATTTAGAGCACTTTTCAAACAAACCTTTCTTTCTCGTAAAATACATGGATTTTCACACATGAAATATATATTAACACAATACTACACTAAAATGTATATTTACGCTACTTACAGCTTAAAATTTCAATTCCATTAGTAATCTGATAGAACGTTTGAAAAAAACATGAATTTTAGCCTAAAAAAATAGGTTTGTCAGAATAGTGTTCCTAAAAAAAAAATTCTATACATCGTCGAAAATATGCAGTAAAACATCATTTTGCCAACTTTTTCGGATTTTTTCATGTTTTGGTTATTTTAAAGATAGCAAAAGCATTGAAAAAAAAAAATATAAATTTTTTAGAAAAAAAATGGTTTAAAATGTTTTACTGCAATATTTCAACGATTTGGGCATTAGAGCACTTTTTCAAACAAACCTTTGATTTTTTTAGCAAACAAAAAACATGGATTTTCCAATTTGTAATAATATTGACCCACAATGCTACACTAAAATGTGAATATATAAAGTTCTTATGAGCATAAAAATTCATTTCATCAGGTAATATGATAAAAAGTTTGAAAATCCATGAATTTTTAGCCTAAAAAATCAGGTTTTCAGAAAAGTGTTCAGATACTCCAAATGTCGAAATATGCAGTTCAAACATTAATTTTACCATATTTTTTAATTTATTTCAATGCATTCTGGTTATTTTAAAGTAGCAAATGCACTGAAAAAAAAATAGGAAATATAGTAAAATGATGTTTACTGCATATTTCGGCGATTTGAGCATATGGAACACTTTTTCTGGGAAAAACTGATTTTTTTAGCTAAAATTCATGGATTCAAAACTTTTTTATCAGAATTACTGATCGAAAAGTCAGGGTAGTCTGAAAAATGTTCTAAATGCTCTAAATCGTCGAAATGTGCAGTAAAACATCCTTTGCCATATTTCTCGATTTTTTCAAAGCTTTTGGTATTTTTAAAAAACAAATGAAATGTATGAAATACTTGAAATATATGAAATATCTGAGGCATTGAAAAAATCGAAAAATAAGGTAAAATGACGTTTTTAATGCATATTGGCGATTGGAGCATTTAGAAAACTTTTCAGACAAAGCTGATTTTTTAGCTAAAATTAATGGATTTTCAAACTTTTTTATCAGAATTATTAATGGAATTGAAATTGTCGAGGCTTTTAACTTTTTAAAGTATATTACATGTTTTTCAAAAAGCCTATAAAATTTCGATGAAATTCAGAAATAATTTTGAATATTTCATGTATTTTTTAAAAATACCTAAAGCATTGAAATAATAGAAAAATGTGGCAAAATGATGTTTTACTGCATATTTCGACGATTTAGAGCATTTAGAACCGCTTTCAGACAAACCTGATTTTTTTAGCTAAAATTCATGGATTTTCTAAATTTTTATCAGAACTACTGATAGAATTGAAATTTTTTGTGAAAGTACTTAATTATGACATTTTTAGTGTAGTATTGTGTCAATATATATTTAAGTGTGGAAAATACAAGTATTTAACTAAAAAGTTAAGGTTTAATTGAAATTGCTCTAAAGCTGAAAAATCGTCGAAATTGCAGTAAAACATAATTTTACAATATTTTTCGATTTTTTCAATGCTTTGCTATTTTTAAAAATACCTGAAAAGCATTGAAAAAATCGATAAAATATCGCCAAAAAAATGATGTTTTACTGAATCTCGACGGATTTGGAATTGAATTTTTATGCTGAAAGTAACTTATATATGACATTTAGTGTAAGGGCATTGTGTCATATATATTTCAAGTTTGAAAATCCATGAATTTTAGCTAAAAAGAAAGGTTTGTTTGAAAGTGGTATAATTGCTCCAAAATCGTCGAAATAAGCAGTAAAACATCATTTTACCATATTTTTCGATTTTTTCAATGCTTTTGCTTTTTTTAAAAATACCTGAAGCATTGAAAAAATCGAGAAATAGGGTAAAATGAGGGCTTACTGCATATTTCGACGATTTTCAGCATTTAGAGCACTTTTCAATTAAATCTTACTTTTTAGCTAAAATACATGGATTTTCACACTTCAAATATATATTGACACAATACTACATTAAAATGTCATATTTAAATTGCACTCACCATAAAATTTAATTCCATCAGTAATTCTGAAGAAAAAGTTTGAAAATCCATGAATTTTAGCTAAAAAATTAAGTTTGTCTGAAAAGTGTTGTAAATGCTCCAAATCGTCAAAATATGCAATAAAACATCATTTTTTCAATATTTTTCGATTTTTTCAAAGCTTCAGGTATTTAAAAAAAAAACAAAAGCATTGAAAAAATCGGAAAATTTAGTTAAAATGGTGTTTTACTGTATATTTCGACAATGTGGATGCATTTAGTGAACTTTTCAATCAAACCTTTTCTTTCTTTCGTAAAATTACATCGGATTTTAACACATGAAATTTAAAAATATATTAATACAATACATATAAAATTGTCATATTCACGCTACTTCAGCATAAATTCAATTCATTTAGTAATTCTGATAGAAAGTTGAAAAAGAATGAATTTAGCTAAAAAAATCAGGTTTGTCAGAAAAGTGTTATAATTCTCTACATCGTCGAAATATGCAGTTAAAAACATCATTTTCAACATTTTTCGATTTTTTCATGTTTTGGTATTTGTAAAATAGGCAAAAAAGCATGAAAAAAATCGAAAACAAATGGTTAAAATGTTTTACTGCATATTTCAACGATTTGGAGCATTAAGAGCACTTTTCAAACAAACCTTTGTTTTTAGCTAAAATACATGGATTTTCACTCTTGAAATATATATTGACACAATAGTACATTATTATTTAAATTACTTTAAAAAAAAATTCTGAATTTCATCGAAATTTTATGGTCTTTGGAATAAATAATGCTATGTAATTTTAAAATGTTGAAAAAGCTCGAAAATTTCAATTCCATCAGTAATTCTGATAAAAATGTTTGAAAATCCCTGAAATTTAGCTAAAAAATCAGGTTTGTCTGAAAAGTGTTCTAGATGCTTTAAATCGTCGAAATATGCATTAAAACATCATTTTGCCATATTTTTCGATTTATTTTCAATGCTTTCGGTTATTTTTAGAAAATTTAAGAAATATAGAAATACTGAATATAAGGAATACCTGAAGCATTGAAAAAAATCGAAAAATATGGCAAAATGATGTTTTACTGCATTTTTCGACGAATTCAGCATTAGAACCCTTTTTCAGACCAAACCTGATTTTTTAGCTAAAAATCATGGATTTTCTAAATTTTTATCAGAATTATGATGGAATTGAATTTTATGATGGTAAGAACTTAAAATATGATCCTTTTAGTGTAGTATTGTGTCAATATTATTTCAAGTGTGAAAATCAATGTATTTTAGCTAAAGAGAAAGTTTGTTTGAAAAGAGCCTAAATGTCCAAGTCTGGAAATAATGCATTAAAACATCATTTTAAAATATTTTTTCGTTTTTTTTCATGTTTTGCTATTTTTAAAAATACCTGAAGCATTGAAAAAATCGAAAAATATGGTAAAATGATGTTTTACTGATATTAAGAAGACTTTACCATTTATAGCCTCTTTTCAATTTTAACCTTACTTTTTAGCTAAATACATGGACATTTTCACATTTGTAATACTATTGACACAATGCTACACTAAAATGTGATATTTAAGTTACTTTGAGCATAAATTCAATTTCATCAGTTATTCTTATAAAAAGTTTGAAAATCCAGAAATTTTAAGCTAAAAAATCAAGGTTGTTCAGACAGTGAATGTTCCAGATGCTCCAAATCGGTCGAATTAAGCAGTTAAAACATCATTTTACATAATTTTCCATTTTTTCAATGCTTTGGTATTTTTAAAATAGCAACTGCCACTGAAAAATTCGGAAAAAAAATATAGAAAAATGATGTTTTACTGCATATTTCGACGATTTGCAGCATTAGAGCACTTTTCAAACAAACCTTTCTTTTTAGCTAAAATTTGTGATTTTCACACTTGAAATTATATATTGACACAATATTCACTTCTTAAATTTTTACTATTAAGTTGCTTTCAGGATAATATTCAATTCTATCACCAATTCTGATAAAAAAGTTTGAAAATCCCTGAATTTTAGCTAAAAAAATCAGGTTTGTCTGAAAAGTGTTCTAAATGCTTTAAATCGACGAAATATGCAGTAAAACATCATTTTGCCATATTTTTCGATTTTTTCAATGCTTTCCGTATTTTTAAAAAATATAAGAAATATATGAAATACCTGAAATATATGAAATACCTGAAGCATTGAAAAAATCGAAAAATATGGCAAAATGATGTTTTACTGCATATTTCGTCAGTTTAAAGCATTTAGAACACTTTTCAGGCAAACCTGATTTTTTAGCTAAAATTCATGGATTTTCTAAATTTTTATCAGAATTACTGATGGAATTGAATTTTATGTTGAAAGTAACTTAAATATCACATTTTAGTGTAGTATTGTGTCAAATAATATTTCAAGGTGTGAAAATCATGTATTTTAGCTAAAGAGAAAGGTTTGTTTTGAAAGCGCTCTAAAATGCCTCCAAATCCTGGAAATATGCATTTTAAAACCCCAATCATTTAAAAATATTTTTTCGTTTTTTTTCAATGCTTTTGCTATTTTTAAAAATACCTGAAGCATTGAAAAAATCGAAAAATATGGTAAAATGATGTTTTACTACATATTTAGACGATTTTCACCATTTATAGCTCTTTTAAATTAAACTTTACTTTTTAGCTAAAATACATGGATTTTCACATTTGTAATACATATTGACACAATGCTACACTAAAATGTGATATTTAAGTTACTTTCAGCATAAAATTCAATTCAATCAGCAATTCTGATAAAAAAGTTTGAAAATCCATGAATTTTAGCTGAAAAGTCAGGTTAGTCTGAAAAGTGTTCTAAATGCTCTAAATCGTCGAAATGTGCAGTAAAACATCATTTTGTCATATTTTTCGATTTTTTCAATGCTTTTGGTATTTTTAAAAAACAAATGAAATATATGAAATACCTAAAATATATGAAATACCTGTAGCATTGAAAAAATCGAAAAATATGGTAAAATGATGTTTTACTGCATTTTCGGACAAAGCTGATTTTTTAGCTAAAATTCATGGATTTTCAAACTTTTTTAACAGAATTACTAATGGAATTGAAATTTTCGAGGCTTTTCAACATTTTAAAGTATATTGCGTATTTTTCAAGAAGCCCATAAAATTTCGATGAGATTCAGAAATAATTTTGAATATTTTACATATTTTTCAAAAAAAACTTAAACAAAAAAAAAAAATAAAAAAATCCCAAAAGCATTGAAAAAAATCGAAAAATGTGGCAAAATGATATTTTAGTGCATATTTACAGGGATTTTAGATCATTTGACACTTTAATAAAACTGGATTTTTTCAGCTCTAAATAATCATGGATTTTCAAACTTTTTCATCAGAATTACTGATGGAATTGAATTTTATGCTGAAAGTAACTTAAATATGATATTTTAGTGTAGTATTGTGTCAATATATATTTCAATATATATTTTTTCAATGTTTTTGGTATTTTTAAAAAATAAATGAAATATTCAAAATTATTTCTGAATTTCATCGAAATTTCATGGGGTTTTTGAAAAATATGTAATATACTTCATAATGTTGAAAAGCCTCGAAAATTTCAATTCCATTAGTAATTCTGATAAAAAAGTTTGAAAATCCTTGAACTTTAGCTGAAAAATCAGCTTTGTCTGAAAAGTGTTCTAAATGCTCCAAATTGTCGAAATATATGATAAATTCTTGAATATGATATTTTAGTGTAGTATTGTGTCAATATATATTTCAAGTGTGAAAATATATGTATTTTAGCTAAAAAGTAAGGTTTAATTGAAAAGTGCTCTAAATGCTGAAAATCATCGAAATATGCAGTAAAACATCATTTTACAATATTTTTCGATTTTTTCAATGCTTTTGCTATTTTTAAAAATACCTGAAGCATTGAAAAAATAAAAAAATATCGTAAAATGATGTTTTACTGCATATCTTGACGATTGGAAATTTTTAAACGTTTTTCAGACAAACCTGATGAAAAAATTTAAAAAAAAATCATAAATTTTTTGCTAAACAATCAGGTTTTCTAAAAAGTTTCTAATGCTCCAAATCGTCGAAATAGCAGTAAACATCTTTTTTACAATTTTTTCGATTTTTTCAATGCTTCGGGTTTTAAAAAAAAAAGCAAAAGTTTTGAAAAAATGGGAAAAAAAAGTGGTAAAATGATGTTTTATGCTATTTGGCAATTTGGGCATTTAAGCACTTTCAAAAAAACCTTTTATTTTAGCTAAATACGGGGTTTTTCACACTTGAAATATATTTTGACACAATACTACACAAAAAATGTAAATTTTTAAGTTATTTCCCAGCAAAAAAATTCATTCCTTCAGAAATTCTGATAAAAAGTTTAAAAATCCTTAAATTTTAGTAAAAAATCGGGTTTGTCTGAAAAGTGTTCTATATGCTCTAAATCGTCGAAATTACAGAAAAAACACATTTCCCATATTTTTCAATTTTTTCAATGTTTTTGGGTTTTTTTTTAAAAAATATATAAAATATACGAAATACCTGAAATATATGAAATATCTGGGGCTTTGAAAAAATCGAAAATAGGGTAAAATGATTTTTTTAATGCTATTTCGACGTTTAGGGCTTTTTAGAAAACTTTTCAAACAAAGCTAATTTTTTAGCTAAATTTTAATGGTTTTTAAAACTTTTTTACAGAATTTTAATGGAATTAAATTTTCGCATCTTTTAAAATTTTTAAAGATATTACATGTTTTCAAAAAACCTTATAAAAATTTTGAGAAATTCAGAAATAATTTTGAATATTTCTGTATTTTTTTTAAAAACCTAAACATTTAAATAAAGAAAAAAGTGGCAAAATGACGTTTTTTTGATATTTTGACGATTTTGAGCATTTAGGTTTTCAGAAAAATGTTCCAGTGCCCAAATCGTCGAAATAGCATAAAAAATCATTTTACCATATTTTTCGATTTTTTCAATGCTTCAGGTATTTTTAAAATAGCAAAAAAACACGAAAAAATCGGGGAAAAAATAGAAAATGATCTTTTACTGCATATTTTGCGATTTGGAAACATTAGGAGCCCTTTTCAAAAACCTTTTCTTTTACTAAATACATGGATTTTCACACTTTAAAAAATATTGACAAAATACCTCACAAAAAGTTCTATAATTTTTCTTTTACATACATTCAATTTTTATCAGAATTCGATAAAAAAGTTTTAAAATCCTGAATTTTTTGCTAAAAATAGGTTATTCTGAAAAATGTTCTAAAAAGCCTTAAACGCGAAATGTGCAGTAAAAAAATTTTTGCCAAAATTTTTTGACTTTTCAAGCTTTTGGTATTTTTAAAAAAAAAAATGAAATATTGAAATACCTAAAATATATGAAATACCTGTGCTTTAAAAAATCGAAAAAAAGGAAAATGTGTTTTACTGCATTTTTTCGACGATTTGGAGCATTTAGACACTTTTTGGACAAAGCAATTTTTTAGCTAAAATTCATGAATTTTCAAACTTTTTTAACAGAATTATTAATGGAATTGAAATTTTCGAGGCTTTTCAACATTTTAAAGTATATTGCGTATTTTTCAAAAAGCCCATAAAATTTCGATGAGATTCAGAAATAATTTTGAATATTTTACATATTTTTCAAAAATCCCAAAAGCATTGAAAAAATCGAAAAATGTGGCAAAATGATATTTTAGAGCATATTTAGAGCATTTAGAGCATTTAGAACACTTTTCAGATGAAACTGATTTTTTAGCTAAAATTCATGGATTTTCGAACTTTTTCTTCAGAATTACTGATGGAATTGAATTTTATGCTGAAAGTAACTTAAATATGATATTTTAGTGTAGTATTGTGTCAATATATATTTCAATATATATTTTTTCAATGTTTTTGGTATTTTTAAAAAATAAATGAAATATTCAAAATTATTTCTGAATTTCATCGAAATTTCATGGGGTTTTTGAAAAATATGGTAAATTGATGTTTTTATGCATATTTCGACGATTTTTTTTCATTTAGAGCACTTTTCAAACAAACATTTCCTTTTAGCTAAAATACATAGATTTTCACACTTGAAATATATATTGACACAATACTACACTAAAATGTCATATTTAAGTTACTTTCAGCATATAAATTCATATCCATTCAGAATTCTGAGAAAAAAGTTCGTAAAATCATGAATTTTAGCTAAAAATCAGTTTTTTCTGAAAAAGTGTTCAAATGCTCCAAATGTCGAAATATGCAGTAAAACATCATTTTACCATATTTTTCGATTTTGTCAATGCTTCAGGTATTTTTAAAAATAGCAAAAGCATTGAAAAAATCGAAAAATATGGCAAAATGATGTTTTACTACATATTTCGACGATTTAGAGCATTTAGAACACTTTTCAGACAAACCTGATTTTTTAGCTAAAATTCATGGATTTTCAAACTTTTTTATCAGAATTACTGATGGAATTGAATTTTATGCTGAAAGTAACATAAATATGACATTTTAGTGTAGTATTGTGTCAATATATAATTAAAGTTTGAAAATCCATGTATTTTAGCTAAACAGAAAGGTTTGTTTGAAAAGCGCTATAAATGCTCCAAATCGTCGAAATATGCTGCAAAAGATCATTCTCCCATATTTTTCGATTTTTTCAATGCTTCTGCTATTTTTAAAAATACCTGAAGCATTGAAAAAATCGAAAAATATGGTAAAATGATGTTTTACTGCATATTTCGACGATTTGGAGCATTTAGAGCACTTTTCAAACAAACCTTTCTTTTTAGCTAAAATACATGGATTTTCACACTTGAAATATATATTGACACAATACTAAACTAAAATGTCATATTTAAGTTTCTTTCAAAATTATTTCTGAATTTCTTCGAAAATTTGTGGGCTTTTTGAAAAATATGTAATATACTTTAAAATGTTGAAAAGCCTCGAAAATTTCAATTCTATTAGTAATTCTGACAAAAAGTTTGAAAATTCATGAAATTTAGCTAAAAAATCAGCTTTGTCTGAAAAGTGTTCTAAATGCTACAAATCATCGAAATATGCAGTAAAACATCATTTTACCGTATTTTTCAATTTTTTTCAATGCTTCAGGTATTTCATATATTTGAGGTATTTCAAATATTTCATATATTTTTTAAAAATACCAAAAGCATTGAAAAAATCGAAAAATATGGCAAAATGATGTTTTACTGCATATTTCGAAGATTTAGAAAATTTAGAAAATTGAAATTTTAGAGCATTTTCAACATTTTGAAGTACATTACATATTTTTCAAAAACCCCATAAATTTTCGAAGAAATTCAGAAATAATTTTGAAAGTAACTTAAATATGACATTTTAGTTTAGTATTGTGTCAATATATATTTCAAGTGTGAAAATCCATCCATGCTAAAAAGAAAGGTTTGTTTGAAAAGTGCTTTAAATGCTCCAAATCGTAAGGTTTTATTGAAAAGTTCTCTAAATGCTGAAAATCCTCGAAATATGCAGTAAAACATCATTTTACCATATTTTTCGATTTTTTCAATGCTTCAGGTATTTTTAAAAATTCGTGAAGCATTGAAAAAAATCGAAAAATATTGCAAAATGATGTTTTACTGCATATCTCGACGATTTTCAGCATTTAGAACACTTCTCTGGCAAACGTGATTTTTCAGTAAAAATTCATGGATTTTCAAACTTTTTTATCAGAATTACTGATGGAATTGAATTTTATGCTGAAAGTAACTTAAATATGACATTTTAGTGTAGTATTGTGTCAATATATAATACAAGTGTGAAAATCCATGTATTGTAGCAAAAAAGTTAGGTTTAATTGAAAAGTGCTCTAAATGCTGAAAATCGTCGAATTATTCAGTAAAACATCATTTTACCATATTTTTCGATTTTTTCAATGCTTCAGATATTTTTAAAAATAGCAAAAGAACTGAAAAAATCGAAAAATATGGTAAAATGATGTTTTACTGCATATTTCGACGATTTTCAGCATTTAGAGCACTTTTCAATTAAGTCTTACTTTTTAGCTAGTATTCATGGATTTTCACACTTGTAGTATATTTTGACCCAATACTACACTAAAATGTCATATTTAAGTTACTTTCAGCCTAAAATTCAATTCCATCAGTAATTCTGATAAAAAAATTTGAAAAATCACGTTTGTCTGAAGAGTGTTCTAAATGCTCCAAATCGTCGAAATATGCAGTAAAACATCATTTTACCATATTTTTCGATTTTTTTAATGCTTCAGGTATTTTTAAAAATAGTAAAAGCACTGAAAAATCGGAAAATATGGTAAAATGATGTTTTAATGCATATTTCGACGATTTGGAGTTTTTAGAGCATTTTTCTAACAAACCTTACTTTTTACCAAAAATCCATGGATTTTCAGACTTGAAATATATATTGACACAATACTACACTGAAATGTCACATTTAAGTTACTTTCAGCATAAAAAGTTTGAAAATCCATGAATTTTAGCAAAAAATCATGTTTGTCTGAAAAGTGTTCTAAATGCTCTAAATCATCGAGATATGCAGTAAAACATCATTTTGCCATATTTTTCGATTTTTTCAATGTTTTTGGCATTTTTAAAAAATATATGAGATATATGAAATACCTGAAACATATGAGGTACCTGAAGCATTGAAAAAATCGAAATATATGATAAAATGATGTTTTACTTCATATTTCGACGATTTGCAGCATTTAGAAGACTTTTCAAACAAACCTGATTTTTTAGCAAAAATTCATAGATTTTCAAACTTTTTTATCAGAATTACTGATGGAATTGAAATTTTAGAGCATTTTCAACATTTTTAAGTATATTACATATTTATCAAAAAGCCCATAAATTTTCGAAGAAATTCAGAAATAATTTTGAAAGAAACTTAAATATGACATTTTAGTTTAGTATTGTGTCAATATATATTTCAAGAGTGAAAATCCATGTATTTTAGCTAAAAAGAAAGGTTTGTTTGAAAAGTGCTCTAAATGCTCCAAATCGTCGAAATATACAGTAAAACATCATTTTAACATATTTTTCGATTTTTTCAATGCTTCAGGTATTTTTAAAAATAGCAAAAGCATTGAAAAAATCGAAAAATATGGTAGAATGATCTTTTGCTGCATATTTCGACGATTTGGAGCATTTATAGCGCTTTTCAAACAAACCTTTCTTTATAGCTAAAATATATGGATTTTCAAACTTTTAATATATATTGACACAATACTACACTAAAATGTCATATTTAAGTTACTTTCAGCATAAAATTCAATTACATGAGAAATTCTGATAAAAAAGTTCGAAAATCCATGAATTTTAGCTTAAAAATCGATTTTTTCTGAAAAGTGTTCTAAATGCTCCAAATCGTCGAAATATGCAGTAAAACATCATTTTACCATATTTTTCGATTTTTTCAATGCTTTTGGTATTTTTAAAAATTCGTAAAGCATTGAAAAAATTGAAAAATATTAAAAAAAATGATGTTTTACTGCATTTTTCGCGTTTTGGAGCATTTAGAACCTTTTCAGGAAAAGCAGATTTTTTAGGTAAAATTCATGGATTTTAAACTTTTTTTAGGAATTATAAGGAAATTTGAAATTTTCGGGGTTTCAACTTTTAAAAAAATATTTTTCACTTTTTTAAAAAAGCCCATAAAATTTCGATAAAAATTCAGAAAAAAATTTTGAATAGTTCATTTTTTTTTAAAAATCAAAAGCATTGAAAAAATCATAAAATGTGGCAAAATGATTTTTACTGTATTTTTTCGACGATTTAGAGCATTTAAAACACTTTTCAGGCAAACCTGTTTTTTTTCTAAATTTCATGGATTTTTAAACTTTTTTCAGAATTTCTGATGGGAATTTAATTTTATGCTGAAAGTAAAATTTAAAAATGACTTTAGTGTGTTATTGTGTCCAAAAATATTTCAAGTGTGAAAATTTTGTATTTTAGTAAAAAGTCAGGTTCTCTGAAAAAATTTCTAAATTCTCCAAATAAAGAAAAATGCAGTAAAACATCATTTTAAACCATGTTTTTCGTTTTTTTTTAAGTTCAAGTATTTTTAAAAATTGCAAAAAACTTGAGAACATCGAAAAATATGATAAAATGAGTTTTACTCCCTTTTGGGACGATCTGGAAATTTGAGCACTTTTCAAACAAACCTTTCTTTTTAGCAAAAATAGATGGATTCTCCACTTGAAATATATATTGCCCAAAAATCTATACAAAATGTCATATTTAAGTTATTTTTCACATAAAACCCAATTCGTCATAATTCTGATAAAAAAGTTGAAAATCCATGAATTTTGCTAAAAAAACCTTTTGTCTGAAAAGTTTCAAAATGCCCCAAATTGTCAAATATATGATAAATTCTTAAATATGATATTTTAGAGTAGTATTGTTCAATATATTTTCAAGTGTGAAAATATAGTTTTTTAGCTAAAAAGAAAGGGTTTTAATTGAAAAGTGCTCTAAATGGAAAAACACGAAATATCAGTAAAAACATCATTTTACAATATTTTTCGATTTTTTTAAATGCTTTTGCTATTTTTAAAAATCCCTAAGCATTGAAAAAAAAAAAAAATATCGTAAAATGATGTTTTATCTATCTCGACGTTTTGGATACAATTAGAAGTTTTTCGAAAAACCCGGATGAAAAAATTTGAAAAATATAAATTTTTAGCTAAACAAAGGTTTGTCTGAAAAGTTTTTAAAATGCTCCAAATCGCGAAATATGCAGTAAAACCATTTTCAATATTTTCGATTTTTAAAATGTTTTCGGGTATTTTTAAAAAAAAAGCAAAAGCTTTGAAAAAACGGAAAAATGTTGAAAAAATGATGTTTTACTGCATATTTGGCAATTTGGAGCATTTAAACATTTTTCACAAAAACCTTTTTTTTTAGCAAAAATAATGGTTTTTTCACATTAAAATATATATTGACACAATACAACACAAAAATGTCATATTTAAGTTATTTCCCAGCAAAAATTAAATTTCCCTTTCGTAATTTGATAAAAAAGTTTAAAAAACCCTTGTTTTTAGAAAAAAAATCAGGTTTGTCTGAAAAGTGTTCTATATGCTCAAAAATCGTCAAAAAATTTACAGTAAAACACTTTTGCCAATTTTTAATTTTTTTTTCAATGCTTTTGTATTTTTAAAAAAATATGAAATATACAAATCCCTGCAATAATAAAAAATCTGAGGCATTAAAAAAAACAAAAAAATATGGTTAAAATGTTTTTTTAATGCATTTTTCGCGATTAGGAGTTTAAAAAAATTTTCAAACAAAGCTGATTTTTTGCAAAAATTTAATGGATTTTCAAATTTTTTATCAAAATTTATTAATGGAATTGAAATTTTCGATTTTTTAAAACTTTTTAAAGATTTTTTACATGTTTTTCAAAAGCCCATAAAATTTCGATGAAAATTTAGAAATAATTTTGAATATTTTATGTATTTTTTAAAAATACCTAAAGCATTGAAATAATAGAAAAATGTGGCAAAATGATGTTTTACTGCATATTTCGACTTAAGAGCACTTTTTAAACAAACCTTTCTTTTTAGCTAAAAATTTTTGGATTTTTTCACTTGAAATATAATTGACACAATACTTCACTTAAATTTCATATTTAAGTTGCTTTCAGCATGAAATTCAATTCTATCACCAATTCAGATAAAAAAGTTTGAAGATCCCAGAATTTTAGCTAAAAAATAGGTTTTTCTGGAAAGGTTCTAAACTTTAAATCGTCGAAAATGAGTAAAACATCATTTTGCCATATTTTTCGATTTTTTTCAAAGCTTTCGGGATTTTTTTAAAAAAATTTGAAATACATGAAATACCCAAAAAATATGAAAACCTGATGATTGAAAAAATCGAAAAAATTGGGAAAATGATTTTTACGCATATTTGACGATTTTAAAACTTTAGAACACTTTTCAGACAACTGTTTTTTTAGCTAAAAATTTTGGATTTTAAATTTTTATCGGAAAAACTGATGGAATTTAATTTTATGTTGAAAGTAACTTAAATATGCATTTTCGTGTAGTATTGTTCAATATATATTTCAATTTTGAAAATCCGTATTTTAACTAAGAGAAAGGGTTTTTTAGAAAAAAACGCTTTTAAATGCTCCCAAAACCCGGAAATATGATTTAAAACATCATTTTACCATATTTTTCGTTTTTTTCAATGCTTTTGCTATTTTTAAAAAACCTGAAGCATTGAAAAAAAACGAAAAAAAATGGTAAAATGAGTTTTACGCTATTTAGACATTTTCACATTTTTTAAAACTCTTTTAAAAAAACCCTTTCTTTTTATAAAAAATGGATTTTACATTTTTAATACTTTGCAAATCTACACTAAAATGTGATTTTAAATTACTTTCAGCATAAAAATTTAATTCCATCAGTAATTCTGATAAAAAGTTTTAAAAACCCAAAAATTTTGCTAAAAAGTTAGCTTAGCTGAAAAGTGTTCCCAAAGCTCTAAAACTCGAAATGTGCAGAAAACATATTTTACCAATTTTTCCATTTTTTTTAAAACTTTTGGATTTTTAAATACCAAATCACTGAAAAAAACGGAAAAATAGTAAAAAGATTTTTAGGGATATTTCGACGTTTTGGAGCTTAAGAGCACTTTTCAAACAAACCTTTTCCCTTTTTGCTAAAATCATGGATTTTTCCCCTTGAAACATATATTTTCACAAAAACCTCACAAAAGTCTCATTTTAAGTTTCTTTTAGCAAAAAATTCAATTCCATCAGCAATTCTAAAAAAAAAAAGTTTTAAAAAACCATGAATTTTAGCTAAAAAGTCAGGTTAGTCTGAAAAGTGTTCTAAATGCTCTAAATCGTCGAAATGTCAGTAAAACTCATTTTTTCCAATTTTTCGATTTTTTTCAATGCTTTTGGTATTTTTAAAAAACAATGAAATATAGAATACCTAAAAAAAAGAAATACCTGTACATTTAAAAAAATGAAAAAAATGGTATAATGATGTTTTTTTCTGCATTTTTCGACGATTTGGAGCATTTAGAAAACTTTGGACAAAGCTGATTTTTTGCTAAAATTATGGATTTTTTAAAATTTTTTTAAAAAGAATTTTTTAATGCAAATTTAAAAATTTTGGGCTTTTCAAATTTTAAAAATATAATGCGTTTTTTCAAAAAACCCCTAAAATTTCGATGGATTCAGAAACAATTTTTAATATTTACATTTTTCCAAAAAATCCCAAAAGCATTGAAAAAAATCGAAAAATGGGAAAAATGAATTTTAGTGCATATTTCGACGATTTAGGCATTTAGAACACTTTTCGTTTAAAAACGTTTTTTTTAGCTAAATTTCAGGGAAATTTTCCCAAAACTTTTTCATCAGAAATTACTGATGGAATTAAATTTTTATGCTGAAAGTAACAAAAATATGGTTTTTTAGTTTTTAGTATTGGTAATATATTTTTTCAATAAATTTTTTTTTCAATTTTTTTGGAATTTAAAAAATAAATGAAAGTTAAAAATTATTTCTGAATTTCATCAAAATTTCAGGGGGGTTTTGAAAAATAATTTAAAATACTTCAAAAATCTTGAAAAGCCCTGAAAAATTTTAATTCCAATTTTAAATTTGAAAAAAAGTTTTTAAAAAACCTTGAACTTAGTAAAGAATCCCTTGGGCCCGGAAAAAATGTTCAAAAAGCTTTCCCAAATTTTTCCCAAATTTTATGATAAATTCTTGAATAAAGATATTTTAGTGTAAATAAATTTTGTCAAATATTTTCAAATGTGAAAAAAATAAGGAAAAATTTGCTAAAAAATAAGGGTTTAAATTTAAAAGTGCTCTAAAAAATGAAAATCATCGAAAAAATGCATAAAACATCTTTTACAATTTTTTTCGATTTTTTCAATTTCTTTTTTTCTATTTTTAAAAAAACCCGAAGCATTGAAAAAAAAAAAAAAAATATCGGGAAAATGATGTTTTAAATGCATATCTCGGGCGGGTTTGGATACTTTAGAAAAGCTTTTGCAAAAAAACCGATGGAAAAAAGGTTTTAAAAACATGAATTTTTGCTAAAAAAACAGGGTTTTTCTGAAAAGTGTTTTTAAATGCTCCAAATCGTCGAAATAATTTTAAATTTAAAAGTGGGTCTAAATGGTGAAAATCCCTGGAAAAAAAAAGCAGTTTTTAAAAAATCATTTTACAATATTTTTCGATTTTTTTTAATGCTTTTGCTATTTTTTAAAAAAAACCTGAAGCATTTAAAAAATAAAGAAATATCGTTTAAAAAAATGTTTTTTCTGCATTCTCGACGATTTTGGGTACCCCTTTAAACATATTTTTGACACAAAAACCTCACAAAAAATTTTCATTTAAGTTACTTTCAGCATAACATTCAATTCTACCAGCAATTCTGATAAAAAAGTTTGAAAATCCATGAATTTCAGCTAAAAAGTCAGGTTAATCTGAAAAGTGTTCAATGCTTTTGGTATTTTTAAAAAACAAATGAAATATATGAAATACGTAAAATATATGAAATACCTGTAGCATTGAAAAAATCGAAAAATATGGTAAAATGATGTTTTACTGCATTTTTCGACGATTTGGAGCATTTAGAACACTTTTCGGACAAAGCTGATTTTTTAGCTAAAATTCATGGATTTTCAAACTTTTTTAACAGAATTACTAATGGAATTGAAATTTTCGAGGCTTTTCAACATTTTAAAGTATATTGCGTATTTTTCAAAAAGCCCATAAAATTTCGATGAGATTCAGAAATAATTTTGAATATTTTACATATTTTTCAAAAATCCCAAAAGCATTGAAAAAATCGAAAAATGTGGCAAAATGATATTTTAGTGCATATGTAATATATGTAATATATGTAATATACTTCATAATGTTGAAAAGCCTCGAAATTTTCAATTCCATTTGTAATTCTGATTATAAAAAGTTTGAAATATCCTTGAACTTTAGTTTTCTAAAAAATCAGTTGTATCAAAAAGTGTTCTAAATGCTCCAAATTTGGTTTCGAAATATATGATAAATTCTTGATAATGTTTTTAGTGAAATTTGTTCAATTGTATATTTCAAGTGTGAAAATATATGTGTTTTAGCTAAAAAGTAAGGTTTAATTGAAAAGTGCTCTAAATGCTGAAAATCATCGAAATATGCAGTAAAACATCATTTTACAATATTGTTTTTTTCGATTTTTTCAATAATTTTTTGCTATTTTTTAAAATGTTAATCTGAAGCATTGAAAAATAAAAAAAATATCGTAAAATGATGTTTTACTGCATATCTCGACGATTTGGATACATTTAGAACGCTTTTCAGACAAACCTGATGAAAAAGTTTGAAAAATCATGAATTTTAGCTAAACAATCAGGTTTGTCTGAAAAGTGTTCTAAATGCTCCAAATCGTCGAAATATGCAGTAAAACATCATTTTACAATATTTTTCGATTTTTTCAATGTTTCAGGTATTTTTAAAAAAAGCAAAAGCATTGAAAAAATCGGAAAAATATGGTAAAATGATGTTTTACTGTATATTTCGACAATTTGGAGCATTTAGAGCACTTTTCAAACAAACCTTTCTTTTTAGCTAAAATGCATGGATTTTCACACTTTAAATATATATTGACACAATACTACTCTAAAATGTCATATTTAAGTTACTTTCAGCATAAAATTCAATTCCATCAGTAATTCTGATAAAAAAGTTAGAAAATCCATGAATTTTAGCTAAAAAATCAGGTGTGTCTGAATGCTCTAAATCGTCGAAATATGCAGGAAAACGTCATTTTGCCACATTTTTCTATTATTTCAATGCTTTAGGTATTTTTAAAAAATACATGAAATATTCAAATTTATTTCTGAATTTCATCGAAATTTTATAGGCTTTTTGAAAAACATGTAATATACTTTAAAATGTTAAAAGCCGTGAAAATTTTAATTCCATTAATAATTCTATAAAAAATTTT
>NW_026478649.1:0-10070 GCF_026875155.1 Cherax quadricarinatus | reverse complement strand
CAGTATTTTGTATGTCGTTATCATGTCCCCCCTCTCTCCCCTGTCCTCCAGTGTCGTCGGGTTTGATTTCCAAAACCTCCCTCGTGGGACATCCCTCTTAGCTCTGGGACTAGTCTTGTTGCAAACCTTTGCACTTTCTCTAGTTTCTTCACGTGCTTGGCTAGGTGTGGGTTCCAAACTGGTGCCGCATACTCCAATATGGGCCTAACTATACACGGTGTAACAGGGTCCTGAATATTCCTTATTAAAAAGTCGGAATGCTGTCTGAGGTTTGCTAGGCGCCCATATGCTGCAGCAGTTATTTGGTTGATGTGCGCTTCAGGAGATGTGCCTGGTGTTATACTCTCCCCAAGATTGGTTGATGTGCGCTTCAGGAGATGTGCCTGGTGTTATACTCACCCCAAGATCTTTTTCCTTGAGTGAGGTTTGTAGTCTCTGACCCCCTAGACTGTACTCCGTCTGCGGCCTTCTTTGCCCTTCCCCAATCTTCATGACTTTGCACTTGGTGGGATTGAACTCCAGGAGCCAATTGCTGGACCAGGTCTGCAGCCTGTCCAGATCCTTTTGTAGTTCTGCCTGGTCTTCGATCGAGTGAATTCTTCTCATCAACTTCACGTCATCTGCAAACAGGGACACCTCAGAGTCTATTCCTTCCGTCATGTCATTCACAAATACCAGAAACAGCACTGGTCCTAGGACTGACCCTGCGGGACCCCGCTGGTCACAGGTGCCCACTCTGACACCTCGCCACGTACCATGACTCGCTGCTGTCTTCTGACAAGTATTCCTGATCCATTGTAGTTCCTTCCCTGTTTAATCCCTGCTTGGTCCTCCAGTTTTTGCACCAATCTCTTGTGTGGAACTGTGTCAAAACCCCTTCTTGCAGGGCCAAGAAAATGCAATCCACCCACCCCTCTCTCTCTTGTCTTACTGCTGTCCCCATGTCATAGAACTCCAGTAGGTTTGTGACACAGGATTTCCCGTCCCGAAACCATGTTGGCTGCTGTTGATGAGATCATTCTTTTTAGGTGTTCCACCACTTCTCTCCCTGATAATCTTCTCCATGATTTTGCATACTATACATGTCAGTGACACTGGGCCCGTAGTTTTAATGCTTCAAAGTCTGTCTCCTTTTTAAAAGATTGGACTACATTTGCTGTCTTCCATGCCTCAGGCAATCTCCCTGTTTCGATAGATGTATTGAATATTGTTGTTAGGGGTACACATAGCGCCTTGCTCCCTCCTCAATACCCATGGGGAAATGTTATCTGGCCCCATTGCCTTTGAGGTACTAGCTCACTCAGAAGCCTCTTTTACTTCTTCCTCGGTTTGTGCACTGTGTCCAGCACTTGGTGGTGTGCCCCACCTCTCCGTCTTTCTGGAGGTCCCTTCTGTTCTCCTCTGTGAACACTTATTTGAATTTCTTGTTGAAAGTTCTTCACATACCTTTCACGGTCATTTCTTGTTGTCTCTACTCCTTCCTTCCTTAGGCCTGATTACCTGGTCCTTGACTGTTGTTTTCCTCTGATGTGGCTGTAACAACACAGTTTCGGTCAGATTATGGCTTTCGCTGCTATGTCATTGGTCTATTTTCATATTGTCTTTGGGGCCTCCCTTCTTATCTGTGCATATTCGTTTCTGGCTCTTCGGACTGTTCTCCTTATTCTCCTGGTGGCTTTGCCTTCTATATTTCTTCCATTCCCTAGCACACTTGGTTTTTGCCTCCCTTGCACCTTTGGGTAAACCATGGGCTCATCCGGCCTTTTTTCATTAATACTGTTACCCTTGGGTAACAAACCTCTCCTCAGCCTCCTTGCATTTTGTTGCTACATATTCCATTCATCTCATTAAATGGTCCCTGCCGTTCTCTGTCCCATGAACCCCGTTCAGGTAGTTCCTCATTCCTGTGTAGTCCCCTTTCTTTGTTAGTTTGGCTTCATTCGTCCTGGCCTTCTGCTTCTCCCTCCACTTGTAGCTTATGTGTATTCGAAGCTTAAAACCACATGGGTCACGGCCCCAAGGGGTTCTTTTTTCATATGTGATGATCCTCGATATCTGCACTACTCAAGGTGAATTATAAGTCCAGCCTTGCTGGTTATCCTCTCCTCTCTCTCTCTTGTAGTGTTCCTTACGTGTTGGCACATGAAAAGTTGTCCAGTACCCACCTCATCATCTTAGCCCTCATGTAATCTTGGCCCCCATGTGGGTCCAAGTTCTCCCAAATCCATTCCTTGTGGTTAAAGTTCCCCATGATCAGGAGGCTTTGCCCTGCATGCATGAGCTCTTCTGGCCCACTCTAGCAGTGTGTCAACCATCGCTCTATTGTCTTCAATTCGTCTCTTTGCTTGGCCTCCTGCTGTTCTGTGGTGGGTTATAATCACTGTATTACCCAACTTGGGACCTCCAGAGTGAAGTGTCCCACTATTTTACATCACTTTCTCTCCGCTGTCCCTCTCTCCAGGTTCATCAAAATTCCAGCGGATTTTTGATCGCAAAGCATCTCCTCCACCCCCCCCTGTTCCTCTGTCTTTTCCTCAGGATTGGTATTCCCGTTGAAAGATGGCACTGTTTATCATACCTGTAAAGCTTGGTTTCTGTGAGGGGAGTATGATGTCCGGTGATGCTTCTTTTGACTCCTTTCATGCTACTCCTCCCACTTATTTGTTGTTCCATCAGCGTTTGTGTACCATACCTTAGTGTGGTGTGTGTGTGTGTGTGTGTGTGTGTGTGGGTGTTGTGTGTGTGTGCTCACCTTGATGAGGTTGCGGGGGTTCGAGTCCTGAGGCTCTGGCCCCGCCCTCTTTCACTGATCGATACTCGGTACTCTCCCTGAAGCCGTAGTTTATCATACCTTGCAGTTAAAGTATGTATGGATCCTGCCTCCATGCTACAACACTTCTGTGTTGTGGGTGTGTGTTTCCTCTACCATCCTGCCTGTATTCACCTGTTTGATCGCCTAGTTGTGGTTGGGGGTTCCAAGTTATAGCTCCTGGCCCTGCCGCTTTAGTGGGCCGTACTGCTTTCACTCTCCTGCACCATGAGTTTTTTCATTCCTCTCCTTGAAGCTATGTTATTGGAATCCTGCCGCCACTACGTCGCTTCCAAAAAAATTTACATTCATGACTAGCTCGTGGCTGAAGAAATACTTCCTAACATCCCAATGTGGATTCATCTGTGTCTTCAATTTCCAACTGTGTCACCTTGTTGCTTGTGTCCCGTCTCTGGAAACATTCCTGTCTTTGTCCACCTTGTCACTTCCTCTCAGTATTTTGTAGGTGTTATCTTGTCCCCCCCTCTCTCTCCTGTCCTCCAGTGTCGTCAAGGTTTCAATTTCCCTTAACCTTCTCCTCGTAGGACTACCCTCCTTAGCTCTGGACTAGTCATGTTGCAAACTTTGCACTTTCTCTAGTTTCTTTACGTGCTTGGCTAGGTGGTGGGTCAAAACTTGGTGCCGCACTACTCCAATATGGGCCTAAACGTACACGTTGTACAGGGTCCTGAAAGATTCCTTATTAAGATGGCGGAATGCTGTTTCTGGATGTTTTCTAGCTTTTCCATTTATGCTGCAACAAATTATTTGGTTGATTGTGCGCTTCAGGAGATGTGCCTGGTTTATTACTCGCCCAAGATCTTTTTCTTGAGTGAGGTTTGTAGTCTATCTCTCCATGCCCCCCTAGACTGTGCTCCGTCTGCGGTCTTCTTTTGCCCTTCACCCCAGTCTTCATTACTTTGCACTTGGTGGGGATTGAAAACTTCCAGGAGCCAAATGCTTTGGGACCCGTGTCTGAACTGTCCAGCCCCCTTTGTGTCTTCCTGGTCCTCGTCCGATTAAATTCTTCTATAACTTCACATCATCTGCAAACGGGGGACACTTGGGGAGTCTTTTCCCTTCCGTATGTCTTTCCCAAAAATCCCAGAAACGCCCCGGTCTAGGACTAACCCTTTGGGGAACCTCACCGTCACAGGTGCCCACTTGACACCTCGCCGCGTACCATGACTCGCTGCTGTTTCCCTGACAGGTTTTCCCCTGACCCATTGAAAGTGTGTGGTGTGTGTGTGTGGGGTTGGGTTGTGTGTGTGTGTGTGTGTGTGGTGTGTGTGTGGGGTGTGGTTTTACCTTTTGTCCTGGCACTGTCGTGGGGAATAGGCTGTTGTTGTGTGTGTGTGTTGTGTGTGTGTGTGTGTGTGTGTGTGTGTGTGTGTGTGTTTTGTGTGTGTGTGTTTGTGTGGGGTTTTGTGTGTTGTGTGGTTGTTTGGTGTGTTTGTGTGTGTCTGTTTGGGGTTGTTGTGTGTGTTGTGTGTGTGTGTCGTGTGTGTGTGTTGTGTGTGGTGTCGTGTGTGGTGTTGTTGTGTGTGTTTTGGGGTTTTGTTGTGTGTGTGTGTGTTTTTGTGTGTGTGTTGTGGTGTGTGTGTGTCTTGTGTGTGTGTTGTGTTGTGTGTGTCTGTGTTGTGTGTGTCTGTGTTGTGTGTGTCTGTGTGTGTGTGTTAGTTACCATTTTGTCCTAGGCACATGTCGATTAGACAGTGTGTGTGTGTGTGTGTATGTATGTGTATGTATGTGTGTGTGTGCCCGTCCGTCCGTCCGTCCGTCCGTCCGTCCCTTCCTCTGCCATCCTCCCTGTACCCACAAATTTGGTACGGGGTGCCCGCCTCATAGACCAGTTGGATCTTCATTACTGATTTCTGACCTCTTGTGCCTGTATCGAATTTGCCTCGGAACCCTGCCCAAAGGTTTAAGGTCTGCCTCATCCAAGTCCACTTTTGAACTCCCCTGTGTCTTTCAGATTAACCAGTGTCCCTCGATCTTTGTCCCCCTGATTCAAACAGTCGGGCTCTATCAGCTTTAATAATTTTCCTTTAGATTTTGTACGTAAAAAATTTCACTTTTGTCTCCGTGTCCTTCTGTCTGAAGCGTCAGGTTCCTTTTATTCAGCCTAAACATCATGGTGCATTCCTCTCAATTCGGGGGATAGCCTTGATGCGAGAATATGCAGCATAATCTACACCTGTAAAATCTAGAGGGACGGGTTTCCCGATCTGTATACAAAAATCACTCCTTACGAAAGCAAAAAGACTAGGCAGGCGGTACAACATACCCTCAGTGAACAGAGGAGTGCCATGGGGACACCAAGAGAGAACAAGTGCCCGGGGCCCCAAGGACTTTTTCACCCAGCCTCCCGTCATGCATAAAGGGAATAAAACCCTGGCTGTCTTCAAGGGGGAATTGGACAAAATACAGTGTCTGTGCCTGCCTGATCGAGGGGGCTGTGTATTCGTACATTGGTTTTGATGTGGCCGCAGTAACAACCTGGTTGATCAGGCAGTGTTCGACTGGGAGGTTGGTGGGAGGACCGGGCCGCGGGGGCGTTGACCCAGAACACCTCCAAGTAGACTTCAGGTATATCGTGTGAAAGGGTCGCCTACTTTGAGGTTTGCTAATCTTGTATATGTTTGCTGCGTTATACGGTATATGTACGTTCTGGCGATATACTAGGTATTATATAACTCCAGGTCCTTTTCACTCGTATAGTTGCATCTTTTCTCCGCGTATGCTATACCGTGCCCGGTTTCCCCCCTCCTCCACCTTTCATTTGCTTGGTTGAACTTTAGTAACACTTGTTGACTCACTACAACTACGTCGGTTGAGGAGTCTCGAGTTTATCACTGTCGTTTTCTCTTATTCTTCTCATGAGCTTACATAATGAACGAGATTTGTGACACATTGAACTTAATCCTTGTAGAGACCATGAAACATATTTTGGGAACATGCATGTGCATGTTCCCTAATTAATTAGCTCGATATGAAGGCTTACCTAGCAGTTGACCTGTCATGGAGATTTACCCAATGTTTGGGGCCCCGAATTGTGACATGACAACTTATGGTAAGTCTTATATTCAGCAATTACGGAACATTGGTAAGACCCTCCTATGAGGTGAGGATCTTTTGGCCTTCAGAAATGCAGCCGAGAACCACAGTAGCTTTTACATTACCATTTTCAACCAAATTTAGGCACTTACGAAAGCCCTGCTATCTTTTATTATTTTAATTTTTATGATAATTTTAGGTTGATCTAAATTTAAGTTTTGTCAAAAATTTGTTTTTTTTTTTTTTTCATTTTTGTAATTAATGTTTTTGTAGTAGATCTGAAGCTCAGAATATTTTCTTTGGAACCATTATTAAAAAAATGAGTTCGTTTGCCTCATCTTTGGGTTTCTACTTATTAGACTACGCTTTCCATATTCGAATCGACTGTGATGTTTTTATATAGCCAGAATTGAGTCCTGGGGTGGGAAATGCTGACCCTGTGTACTCTGGAGGGGTGGGACATGGGCGTATGATGTGTGTATACTCGCCTAATTATTGTTCTAGGTGCCATCCCATAGCTCGTGTGTGTGTGTGTGTGGTGTGTTTTGTGTGTGTGTGTGTGTGTGTGTGTGTGTTTTGTGTGTGTGTGTGTGTGTGTGTGTGTGTGTACGTACGTGTACTCTGCTAATTATGGTTACAGGGGTCGATTACTAGCCCCTGGCCCCGGCCTCTTTGCTGGTCGCTACTAGTAAACTTCAGGCCAAATGTGTAAGCCACTGGGCCAGGGGCCGGGCCCACTTTATTAGCTACATCTGTATTCCAACTTGTTAATACAAATATCTAATTAGAAATCATGTCGCCCCAGTGTCTAAACGCATGTAGACCCCAAACTAGCACGGTTTTTAGAACAGGACAATCATGCCTGTCCCCGGTGCTAAACCACTACGACAGAATTATGAAGGCGTTGGAAGACAACAAAATGCAGAGTGTATAAAAAAATTTGGAAAGGCGTTTGACAGATGCGATCATAGGGCGATTGCACACAAAATGAGGAGCCATAAGCATTACGGGGAAGATAGGCAGATGGATTTTAGGTTCTGACACAAAACACATAGTAGTAGTAGTAGTAAAACAGCAAAATCCAGCTTTCAACGAGGTAAGATATTCAGTACCGAAGGCACTGCCCTGGCAGCTCTGCTGTTTCTTATCCTCGTAGCAGACATACAAAAAAACACCCGTTCACAGTTTTGTATCATTTACAGTGATACAAAAAAGTAAGCATGGGGGGTCACTTCGGTAGAAGATGAAAAATTGCAGAATGAAAAAAGTAGGGTTTTCCAGTGGCCCAGTAAGGCATGAGGTTCGAGGGTTTGGTAAGTTTCAGCTGCTCAGTAGGGGAGAGAATGAAAGAGCAAAAAAGGGAATAGTATTCAAAACCTCAAAAGGATCGTCCAACAGAACGAAAGGAACACTTGAAAGACTTGAGAATAATAAAGTCGGCTGACCGTTCTCTCGAGGAACACAGTAAGACCAAGGTCACGCGGCTAGGAGGATAATGCCGTAGATAATGAGAAATTTCAGAACGAGAAATAATGCCAGTGGCACTTTTAAAATCACTTGTGATCTCTCATTTGGGATATTGCTCAGTATTGATAGTCCCGTTTCGGGTTGCGAAAAATCAGAGCAGGAACAGATTTGATCGTTTACGGCCTCCATAGAACCAGTAAAGAATTTAAATTTCTTGGAATGCCTTAAGCCTTGAATTAAATACTAGCTGGATGGAGGATAGAGATGCATGATAATATATACCCGGTAAGTAATTGAGGGCCTTGTCCGAAATCTGCACACTGCCGAAACAATTTTGCTGGAGTGAGGGAGATGGGAGGAAGCGCAAAATTTACAGTGAAAAAACTGTGAAGTGGGCACAAAAAAGGGAACACACTAGCAATGTCCCTGAGTCCCAGATTATTCCAACTCTTACCCGAAGATATCAGAAACACTACTGGACAAGTGTAGAAGTCTTCAAGTGGAAATTGGACAAGCATCTTCACCAGGTACCAGATCAACCAGGCAGTGATGAATATGTTGTTCACTGGGCCACCAGCAGTAACAGCCTGGTTGAACACACGTCTGGCAGAGTGCTAGAAGTGAATTGGCTATAAGAAACTGGGAAACCTACTCGGTAGATTAAATTTTGTGGGCGGGACACTTGGAACAAAATCACCTGTTTCATACAGGTACAAATAGGTAACCCTTAAAAAAACACACAAATAAGCCAGAGACTTCTTTACTCTACACAGCCAAAGTTAGGTGAAAACACTCGCAAAAATTGCATCAGGAAAAATGCTAAAATGGGGGGGAACAACAAAGGCAAACGTTCAATAACACAAAACTGTATTACATAACAGTAAAAGCACAACTAGAACCAACAGCATACTTTAGCACAACCCCGTACCATCACAGCACTATCACCCGTAGTACACAATACACGAGACAATATACAGATACAAAACTAACCAAATAAGTTGACTTTTCATGCCTCTAAACGAGTGTTATCCGGTTTGTATATATGTAATCGTATTACAGCTACTACTATCACACCAAAAACGACAGTCACCCACGCTCATTCAGTCCAAATATAAAATGCGCAAACACAAACAACAAAATTCACGCAAAATACGCGCGTACCTAAAACCCCCACTAAATGCATTGAAATCGCGCAAAAAAAAAAAATCCACACACACACACACCACACACACACACACACAACACACAACACACACACACACACACACACAAAAACACCACACACCCACACCCGACACACACACACAACACAGACACACACACACACACACACACAGACACACACACACCCCCACACACACACACACACACACAACCCGAAAACCACACACAGGACCACACACCACAAAAGACACACACCCCACAGACACACACACACACAGCACACACACAACACACACAGACACACACACACAGACACACACACACACAAAACACACACACAAACAGACCCCACACACACACAGACACACACACACACAGACACACACACACACAGACACACACACAAAAGACACACACACACAGGGGCACAACACACACAGAACCACACACAACACACACCCCACACACACAGACACACACACAGGGCACAGACACACACACAGACACACACACACACACACACAGGACAGACACAGACACACACCACACAACACACAACACACAACAACACACACACACACACACACACACACACACACAACACCACATACCACACACTCAGACATACACACAAAGCTAAGGGGAATGTCCTACTAAGAAAGGTTAAGGGAAATCGGCCTTACGACACTGGAGGACTGGATAGTTAGGGTAGATGTGATAACGACATACAAAATACTGCGAGGAATTGTCAAGGTGGACAGAGAGGATGTTCCAAAAATTGGACACGGACGCAAAGGGTCACAATTGTACGTTGAAGACTCAGATGAGTGACAGATGTTAGGAAGTATTTCTTTAGTCATAGTTGTCAGGAAATGGAATAGTCTAGCAAGTGAAGTAGTGGAGGCAGGAACCATACATAATTTTAAGATGAGGTATGATAAAGCTCATGGTGCAGGGGGAGAGAGGACCTAGTAGCAGTCAGTGAAGAGGCGGGACCAGGAGCTTTATCTTGACATCTGCAACCGCCAGTAGAGGAATGTAAATAGGAGAGTATACACACAGACATGCACTATACACACACGCACTCATACACACACGCACTATCCCCACACGCATCATACAACACGCACTCTTTCACACCGCACTTCATACACACACGCCCCTCATACACACACGCACTCATACACACACGCACTCATACACACACGCACTCATACACACACGCACTCATACACCACGCACTCATACACACGCACTCATACACACGCACTCAAACACACGCACTTAACACACACGCACTCATAACACACGCACTCTACACACAGCACTATACAACGCATCATACACACGCACTCATACCACGCACCCTACGCACTCATCACACGCACTCATACACCACGCACTCATACACGCACTCATACATACACTCATACACACACATACTCATATACATCATACAACCCCTAACACTCATAACTTACACATCCCCATATAACTATACACACATACATACACATTCCTACATAACATTCATACATACACATTCATACATCACATACATCACAATTTTATA
>NW_026478645.1:0-28662 GCF_026875155.1 Cherax quadricarinatus | reverse complement strand
GTTTGGGCAATTTTTAATAAAGACCTGCCATGTATGGGCCAGTAGGCCTTTTGCAGTGATCCTCCATTCTTATGTTAGTGAAGAAACGGAGGTAGAGGTACTACGCCAGAACATCACAACAGGTTGGATAATGAACATTAAAATGGTATAAAATACCGACAGGTTGTTAGGTAAGACACATATGCAACAGTTAGGTATCTTTATTATGAAACGTTTCGCCTACACAGTAGGCTTCTTCAGTCGAGTACAGAAAAGTTGATAGAAGCAGAAGATAGGTAAGACACATATGCAACAGTTAGGTATCTTTATTATGAAACGTTTCGCCTACACAGTAGGCTTCTTCAGTCGAGTACAGAAAAGTTGATAGAAGCAGAAGATACTTGAAGACGATGTAATCAGTCCATCACCCTTAAAGTTTTGAGGTGGTCAGTCCCTCAGTCTGGAGAAGAGCCCTGTTTGACATGAAGAATGCTGCATCTGATGATGCATCATCAGATGCAGCATTCTTCAACCCCACTCGGTACATCATCAGATGCAGCATTCTTCACCTGACCTCAGCCGGACTATAAATACTCGCGTTCCTTCCACCCCAGGTAGCGGTATTGACACGTTAGACTTTTCACTCACGATGCATTACTCTAACAGAGTAAAGATCAAACCAGCGAGTGGCACAACCAATGAGTCGTCCAAACTAGCACTTGCAGCTGTCGTTAGTGGCAGGCTGCAAGTCAAATGTAATGCGATTTTATCGCTCAAAGAGGCCTTTGTTGTCGTCTGTACAGACGACACAGAGGCTGAGAAACTACTTACCACCACTGAAACTACCACTCTACGAGACCAGGGATTTCTTGTCTTGACTTCCCCAGCACTGAGGGCCAGGAGAACTGTGTTCCTCAAGCGACTCGACAACCTTATCATGTACAGGCACTGAAAAAATTTCAAGTCATCTATCGAAGCAAAGAACCCTTGGGGCCCAAGGTGGACTTCATTACTTTAAATACCAATTTCTTCATCCATGCTGAAGGTCACCTTCAGTGACGTCAACATGGCAGCCAGAGCTCTCGCTGAGGGCCTGGCTATTTACTACTTCCACATCAACCCAGCTTTATCGAAGCAGAGAAATTCCAAATATCTCACAGTGCTATAATTGTTACCTCATACTTACACACCACAAATGATTGTCCTACCAAGGACAGAAGTTTTTCTCCCCCTGTGGCCGGAAAGGGTCTGATTCAAAATTGCACTCTGCTTCACCACCTAAATGCTTGATGCAAGAATGACCACCATACTCTTGCTGCCAGGCCCTACCAAAGAGACATACTAAAAACAACAACAACAAAAAAACCCAAACCCCAAAAGCAACCACATATTCTGCTATCGAAAAAGTTAAAAGCAGACATCCCCAAGATATACAGCCAGAAAGCTGCCCCCACCATTCCCTCCAGACCTACTGCCGACTCCACCAAGATTTTTTGGGCATATGTATGCTTTACAAAGCAGCGGGGCCGGGTTTTCCTTCAACACCACCATCAATAAACTTTAAAAACAAAAAATATGCCTGGCCTCAATTCCCCCTGCACACCCCCTTTCCCACTGAGACCAAAAATCACGCAAATATTCCCAATCCCCGCTGCCCACCGCGTCACAAACTCCACTAGACACAGAGATGGACCAATCAGAGACCCTGAGAGTCGGCAAACCCCCCAATGAGAGCCCCACTCCCGCCAATCCACCAAAGAAAACTGCCAGTCGGAAATCTCCCCTTTCCAGTTCAGCCACCACCAAAAAGAAAAACACAAGACACTGCGATGCACCTCACGGGGCCACTTCAAGACACTGCGCACCCCAACGGGGCCGATATTGAAGGGTTTTACTTTCCCCCCCCCCAACCAAGGAGTATAAAACAAATGCTTCTTTAGAAATCCCCAAACACCTCCAGGGCGGAAAGTCAAGTATACCAAAAGACCCCAAAATGCAATACACCCTGAAGACATCCAACTACTCACTGCCAAAAACCCCCAAAACCTTGTGGAAGTCAACACCTCAAAGAGGAAATTCAGGATGCTTCAAATAGGGACCTTGAAACGGTACCCGTCTAGCACGACATCCATGCCATTCACCCAAATTTTTCTGTCCGCTAAACTGGGGGGGTGGCCCCCCAATAAACCCCTGTAACTGCTCCCCTTTTGCCCGCGGCGCCCCTTTTTGGGGGAAATCGCGCAAGTAGAAGAAGACACATCCCCCAAACCCGGGAGGGCCAAGAAAGAAAAAAAAATGTTTTAGGGTCCACCCCCCCCCCCGGGGGGGCCACGGGCCGGGTCCCCATTTTGGAGAAGCCCTTTGGGCCAGAAGGACCTGCGAAAAAACATAAATGAAAAAAAAACCCCAACCAAAAACACACGACATTTTCCACACAGGGAAGCACAGCGCTACACAAATCGACACCATGAAAATTGCCCTTCTAGGGCATTTTTGGTGCCAGACCCGAGTTTGAAACCTTACAAAATGAGGGGAAAAATTTTGTGCCTCCTCCCAGGGGAAACTTAGGTCTCAGACACCCCCTTTAACGGGGAGCCGTCCCGGGGCCAAACACGGGAAGGGGCCCCGGGGCCCGGGAAAATCCCGGCGAAATTTTTAACAACAACAACAAAAAACCCCCAGGTAGTTCTGTTTGTGACTTGAAAAAGCCCTATGTGGGGGCGAAACGTAGTCAATAAAGGATCACTTTATCCCTGCATTTGTTTTATTATTGCCCTGAAAAGGCATTTTTTCCATAAAATGAAACAATATGGAGAAGAATTTGTTGTTGTTAAAGATTCCCCCGGTATTTTCCCGGGCCCCGGGCCCTTCCAAGTGGGGGCCCGGGAAACGGGCCCTCCCTGTCTGGGGAAAGGTTTTGAGACCTAAGTCCCCCCCAGGGGAGGAGGCAAAAGGGTTACCCCCCCCCCCCTCTCTTGAAAGGGTACAAACTCGGGCTCGGCCCAAAACCCAAGCCCTAAAGGGGCAATGAAAGGTGACAGGATGGGGGTTTTTTTAAATAGCGCCAAGAGGTGGGGACGGGGAGAGGTAAAACTCAATTTTGAAGGCCCAAGCCCCTCTAAAATTTTCCCGCCCCCTCTCACTAGTGGAAGTTGTGAAGTTGTTTGGGCAGGTCTTACCAAAAAACCCCCTTGTGTTGCAGTGTCTGACAGTTTTGAACATTAAAATTTTTAAAAAAACCCCGACGGGTTTTTTAAGGTAAGACACAAAACAATTTTTAAAGGTATTTTATTATGAAACTTTTCCCCTTTAAACAGTGGGCCCTTCCCTTCAGCCCAGAACAGAAAATTTTGTAGAAGCAGAAGATACTTGAAAAACGATGTAATCATTCCATCCCCTTAAATTTTTGGGGTGGTCATCCCCCCATTCGGGAGAAGAGCATTTTTCCCAAATTATGAAACAATATGGAATAAGTGACGGATGGAGCCAAAAATATAGCCCCCAAAGGGGGAGACGTGGGCCCAACTAGGAGAGGTAAGAACTCAGATTGTTGGGTAAGACACATACAATTTTTAAAGGTATTTTTTAATTTTGAAACGTTTCGCCTACACAGTAGGCTTCTTTTCAGTCGAGTAAGAAAAGTTGATAGAAGCAGAAATACTTGAAAAAGAATGAAATCAGTCCATAAACCCTTAAAGTTTTGAGGGGGCCCATCCCCCATTCGGGAGAAGAGCATTGTTTCCGTTGTCTGAAACAATATGAAGTTGAATTTGACAGAATGGGGCCTTATATAGGCCAGGGGGTGAGACGTAGGTTGATTTGGGGGGGCGGGCCCCTCTAAAACCCCGGGTTTTTCCCTCACTATAAGGTTGTCGAAGTTAAAGGGTCGTACCAAAAATTCCCCCTTGTTTTGGGCAGGTCGGACAGAATAAAACATTAAAAATGGTATAAAATACCGACAAATTTGTTGGGGTAAAAACACATAGCCACATTTTGGTTTATCTTTTTTTGGGAAAACTTTCGCCTACACAGAAAGGCCCTTTTTTCCGTCGAGTACAAAAAAATTTATAGAAGCAGAAGATCCCTTTGAAACGATGTAACCCAGTCCATCACCCTTAAAGTTTTGAGGGGGCAGTCCCTCAGTCGGAAAAGGGAAGAAATTGTTCCGTTGTTAAAAAACAATTTGAATTTTGAAGTGACAGAATCGGGCCCTTATTTTGTGCCGGGGAGGTGGACGTGGGTTTTGATTTGGGGGGCGGGGGCCCCCTCTAAAACCCGGGCCTTTTCTCACTATAGAGGTTGTCGAAGTTTGAGGGAAACTGAAAAAAAAATTCCCTTGTGTTGCAGTGCCCTGCCAGAATGAACATTAAAATGGAAAAATAAAATCCCCGAAGTTTGTTAGGTAAACACATATGAAAAACATTTTAGGAAATTTTTATTTTGAAACTTTTCGCCTACCCCAGAAAGGCTTCTTCTCAAGCCAAAAAATTTGAAAGAAGCAAAAGAACTTGAAGACAAATTTTAATCACCATCCCCCTTAAAGTTTTTGAGGGGGTTCAGTCCCTCAGTTTTGGAAAAAGGCATTTTTTCCGTTGTCCTGAAAAAATATGAATTTTAATTTTACAGAATCGGCCTTATATATTCCCAGAGGTGAGACGTGGGGTTTGATTTGGGGGGGCGGGGCCCCTCTCAACGGAACAATGCCCTTCTCCAGACTGGGGGACGACCACCCAAAATTTTTAAGGGTGTTTGGACTGTTACATCGTCTTCAATACTCTGCTTCTTTTAAACTTTTCTGTACTCGACTAAAAAAGGGCCTACTGTGTAGGCAAAAAACTTTTCAAAAAAAAGACCCCCAACTGTTGAAAAAGTGCTTCCCTAACAATCGGTGGGAAATTTTTATACCATTTTAAGTTCATTCTGTCAGAAAACTGCAACACAAGGGTATTTTGGAAACAGACCATCAACTCGAAAAACCTCTACTAGTAGAAGGGCCCGGGGTTTGGGGGGGAAACCTCCCCTCCCAAATCAACCTACGCCCTAAACCCCCTGGCACTATAAAAGGGGCCCAATTCTGTCACTTAAAATTTCATATTGTTTCAGACAACGAACAATGCTCTTCTCCAGACTAAAGGGAAACTGACCACCTCAAAACTTTAAGGGGGGATGGACTGTTTAAACATCGTCTTAAAAGTATTCTTTTTCATCTTATAAATTTTTTCAAAAACCCGATTTAAAAAGCCTACGGGTAGGGGGAAAGGGTTTTCAAAAAAGAGAAACCTAACTGTTGAAATATGGCCCAACCCAACAATCTGTGGGTTTTTTATACCTTTTAAAATGTTCATTCGGGCCAGACCCCGCAACAAAAGGGGATTTTGGTTTTACAGCCCACAACTTCGAAAACCTCTACAAGTGAGAACGGCGGGGGTTTGAAAGGGCCCTGCCCCCCAAATCAACCTACGCCCTCCCCTCCGGCCCACAATAAAAAGGCCCATTCTGTCACTTCAACTTCAAAATTTTTCGACAAGGGAAACAATCCCTTTTCCCTCCAGACTGGGGGACTAAACCACCTCAAAATTTTAAAAGGGTGATGGCTGTTTAAACATCGTCTTCAATTTAATCCCCCCCTGCTTCTATAAACCCTTTTCTGTACTCGACTGAAAAATCCTACTGTGTGGGCAAATTTTTTCAAAATAGAGATACCTAACTTTTGCATATGTGTCTTACCTAAAAATCTTCGGTATTTTTACCATTTAAAATTTTTCAATCTGTCAGACACTGAAACACAAGGGTATCTTGGAACAGCCCCATCAACTTGGGACAAATTTCTACTAGTGAGAACGGTTTGGGGTTTGAGGGGACCTGCCCCCCCAAATCAACCTACGTCCTCCCCCTGGAAACTATAAAAGGGCCCCGATTCTGCATTTCAACTTCATATTTTTTTCCGACAAGGGAAACAATCCCTTCCACCAGACTGGGGGAACGACCACCTCAAAACTTTAAGGGTAAAGGACTGTTACATCGCCTTCAAGTATTTTCTGCTTCTATAAACTTTTCTTACCGATTTGGAAGAAGCCTACTGTTTAGCGAAACTTTCAAAAAAAAGGGAACCCTAACTGTTCATATGTGTTTTTACCTAACAATCTGTGGGAAATTTTAACCATTTTAATTTTCATTCTGTCGGGCACTGCAACAAAAGGGGTATTTTTGGTACAGACCATCAACCCCGACAACCTCTCATGAGAACGGTTTGGGTTTTGAGAGGGACCTGCCCTCCCAAAATTCAAACCTTAACGTCTCACCTCCGGGCACATAAAGGCCCGATTCTGTCACTTAAAATTCTATTTTTTCAGAAAACGGAAAAAATGCTCCTCTCCAGACTGGGGGCCCAAACCAAACCTCAAAACTTTAAGGGGGGGATGGGACTGATTAAATCGCTTCAATTTATCTTCTTTTTAATAAACTTTTTCTGTACTCGACTGAAGAAGCCTACGTGGTAGGCAAAACTTTTTAAAAATAAAGTTTCCAAACCCTGTTGCAAAATTGTTTCCCCAAAACCAATCTGTCGGAAATTTTATACCATTTTAATTTTCAAGAACTCAGATTTTTGAGAGGTCCAGGTCCCTCCCCAAATGGGGGCCGCCTCACTAGGGAAGTTGTCGAAGTTGATTGCGGGTTCTGTACCAAATACCCTGTTTTGGGCGGGTTCCCTGACAGTTTTGAACATTAAAAGGGAAAAAAATACCGACAGGTTGTTAGGTAAACACATATGCAACATTAGGTATCTTTTTTATGAAACTTTTTCCCCCTACACATGGGTTTTCTTCATCGATACAGAAAAGTTATAGAAGCGAAAAATCCTTGAAACGATGAAAATCAGCCCCATCACCCTTAAATTTTTTGGGTGGTCAGTCCCTCAGCTGGAGAAGACATTGTTCCATAGTAAAAACAAATGGAGAAGAAGTAAACAGGTTTGGGTTTAATACGCCAAGAGGGAGACGTAGGCCACAGGAGGGGTAAGAATTCAGATGAAAGTAAAAACACAAGTGCAACAAAAGTGACTTTTAAATTTGTAAAAACTTTTTCGCTTTTCCAGGAGCTTTATCCGGGAGCTTTAAAGCCCCTGGAGGCAAAAACGTTGCCAAAATAAATGTCACATTAGTTGCACTTGTGTCCTTTTACTTTACATATTGTCGGTAATTCTACCAACTTTATTACAAGAATTCAGATGTTGAGAGGTCAGGTCCCTCTCAAATCCAGCCTACGTCTCACCTCTTGGCGCTATATAAGCTCCATCCTGTCACTTCATCTCCATATTGTTTCATACTATGGAACAATGCTCTTCTCCAGACTGAGGGACTGTCCACCTCAAAACTTTAAGGGTGATGGACTGATTACATCGTCTTCAAGTATCTTCTGCTTCTATCAACTTTTCTGTACTTGACTGAAGAAGCCTACTGTGTAGGCGAAACGTTTCATAATAAAGATACCTAACTGTTGCATATGTGTCTTACCTAACAACCTGTCGGTATTTTATACCATTTTAATGTTCAATCTGTCAGACACTGCAACACAAGGGTATCTTGGTACAGACCTGCAATCAACTTCGACAACTTCCACTAGTGAGAGCGGCTGGATTTGAGAGGGACCTGACCTCTCAACATCTGAGTTCTTACCTCTCCTAGTGGCCTACGTCTCACCTCTTGGCGCTATATAAGCTCCATCCTGTCACTTCATCTCCATATTGTTTCATACTATGGAACAATGCTCTTCTCCAGACTGAGGGACTGACCACCTCAAAACTTTAAGGGTGATGGACTGATTACATCGTCTTCAAGTATCTTCTGCTTCTATCAACTTTTCTGTACTTGACTGAAGAAGCCTACTGTGTAGGCGAAACGTTTCATAATAAAGATACCTAACTGTTGCATATGTGTCTTACCTAACAACCTGTCGGTATTTTATACCATTTTAATGTTCAATCTGTCAGACACTGCAACACAAGGGTATCTTGGTACAGACCTGCAATCAACTTCGACAACTTCCACTAGTAAGAGCGGCTGGATTTGAGAGGGACCTGACCTCTCAGCATCTGAGTTCTTACCTCTCCTAGTGGCCTACGTCTCACCTCTTGGCGCTATAAAAGCTCCATCCTGTCACTTCATCTCCATATTGTTTCACACTATGAAACAATGCTCTTCTCCAGACTGAGGGACTGACCACCTCAAAACTTTAAGGTGATGGACTGATTACATCGTCTTCAAGTATCTTCTGCTTCTATCAACTTTTCTGTACTTGACTGAAGAAGCCTACTGTGTAGGCGAAACGTTTCATAATAAAGATACCTAACTGTTGCATATGTGTCTTACCTAACAACCTGTCGGTATTTTATACCATTTTAATGTTCAATCTGTCAGACACTGCAACACAAGGGTATCTTGGTACAGACCTGCAATCAACTTCGACAACTTCCACTAGTAAGAGCGGCTGGGTTTGAGAGGGACCTGACCTCTCAGCATCTGAGTTCTTACCTCTCCTAGTGGCCTACGTCTCACCTCTTGGCGCTATAAAAGCTCCATCCTGTCACTTCATCTCCATATTGTTTCACACTATAAAACAATGCTCTTCTCCAGACTGAGGGACTGACCACCTCAAAACTTTAAGGGTGATGGACTGATTACATCGTCTTCAAGTATCTTCTGCTTCTATCAACTTTTCTGTACTTGACTGAAGAAGCCTACTGTGTAGGCGAAACGTTTCATAATAAAGATACCTAACTGTTGCATATGTGTCTTACCTAACAACCTGTCGGTATTTTATACCATTTTAATGTTCAAACAAACTCTACTCTTGGTCAGAAAAGTGGCAGATGCAGTTCAATGTAGATAAATGCAAGGTTCTGAAGCTCGGGAGTGTCCATAACCCTAGCACTTATAAGTTAAATAATGTAGAACTTAGCCATACAGATTGCGAAAAGGACTTGGGGGTTATGGTAAGCAGCACCTTAAACCAAGACAGCAATGCCTAAGCGTACGTAATAAGGCAAATAGATTACTGGGATTTATATGAAGAAGTGTAAGCAACAGAAGTCCAGAGGTCATAACTGCAGCTTTATACATCATTAGTAAGGCCTCCCTAGATTATGCAGCTTTTAGGATTATCTTATATAATAGCTATTTGGTAAATTTTCATTATATCCTCATCGATGAAGTTATAATCCAGTACCACGAACTGTCAAGAATAATCCTTTTTTTCACTAATATGAAGTCTAATGTTATTGTTTACCCATATTTTTGGTATCTGTATCAGCTCCTGTTTTTTCTGTATGATTCAGTGGCAATAAACCATATCATGGGTGTCTTAAAACTCCACACCGACACGTTAGCGTCCGGTTTGCATCGTGTCAATTTACGATTTCGTGAGTCAAGTTCAATGCTAAACTATTAAAAATATAATGGAACCTTTGTATTCTTCCTCTGGACCCTCGTCACGCCTGCTGCTGGCTAAGGTCAGTAACTGACTGAAGAGATAAGCATCATAAGTGAGATTTAGTGGTCTATATATGACCACTCTCTCCAGGTAAACTCCAGGTAAACTAAATCCCACTGGGGTTGTATAGAGCATCAGCAACGACACTGTATAAGCTCCAGGCTGCGTCGCCACACTTATTTCAGAGAACTGTTATTGTTTTATCGTCAGGAGACACATGCGTATGTTCTTGTTTTTTTTCTCTTTTCCAAATGTAACTCCTTCATAACCGCTATCAGCTTTACTTCTGTGCTTTTATGAGGCGACAAACTGACAACTAAAAGTTATGGATATGGTGGGTGGGGGGGGGGGAACGAGACAACGTACAATAAAATTTTACAAGTTATTGGGCACTGATTCAGTCTCTTTGTCTGTCTATTTCTCCCTCCCTCTCCTTCTCTTTCCCCTCATCCATCCTTTCTCCCCCCTCTTTCCATCTCTTCATCTCTGTCTCTCCCTCCCTTCCCTCTTTTCTTTCATTCATCTTATTACTGCTACAGCTTAACATCTTTCCATTCTCTGAACCATTCATCTACAAATCTTTCCTAGAGACCATCATTTGAGTTTTCTCAGGAGCAGCATATATAACCTTCTATCATTTTCCCCAGACTTATATAGCTGTAAGCTGGTGACTGATGTACCAGAGAGGAGCTGGCATTTCCTCTTCTGGATAAGTCAGTGTCAGAGTACAACCACCTGCATAGGCATGAGATTCTGGAATTAGGTGAAGGTCATTGAAGTTGACATTATATGAAGCTTCATATATGCATATTTACATATGTAAATAAATAAGGTTTTACAGAATGTCTAATTTTAACACCTTCACCACTACCAGAATCCCAGCCTATTCAGATGGTCTATAACTTGACCTTTACTTAACCCGCTGCTCTTTTCCGCCCTACTGATGCCATCTGGGAATTAAGACTAGGGACAAAGGCAGAAAGAGGAGGACCACAATCCTGATCTATTTCATAACGTAAACACTCTGCAAAGCTCTGCAAATATAATACACATTAAATGTGCATACAGCTGACCCATTGACCCATACGAGGGTCATTATGTCCCCTACATAAACATGAGACCACCGAACTAGCTCATGCTAGCCAGAGGTTGATGATGCCGTCCTGTTGCTACCAGATTATTGCTGCTGCTGCAGTTAGTGGGATGAATTGTAAAGGAACTTGCCTAGTAGGCCAACATGCCTGCTGCATGTGTTCTCCTTTCTTATGTTTCTTATGTTCTGAATGATTCATAGAAGGTACCAGCTGGTTGTTGGTTCAAGGTCAGGTCAGGAAAGCACAACACCACCTGTAAAACGGCGAACAGCGCACAGGACACTCTAACATATCCTAATACTCCACCCGCCCCCTCCTACACACAAACACACACACACACTCCACACCCACTAACAGACTTAACACATATGAGGCCTGAGTCACAGACCGGCCGCGGGGTCGTTGACCCCCAGAACTCTCCCAGGTATTCTCTAGGTAATCCAACGAACCACACAGCGGCCCGGTGCCTGGCGGCTAAAGCTCTCGCTTCACACACGGAGGGCCCGGGTTCGATACCCGGCGGTGGAAACATTTTCGACACGTTTTTCCCTTACACCTGTTGTCTGTTCACCTAGCAGCAAATAAGGTACCTGGTGTTAGTCGACAGGTGTGGGTCGCAACCTGGGACAAGATTAAGGACCTCAATGGAAATAAGGTTAACAGTCCTCGGAGACGCACTACTTTCTTGGGTATCCGGGTGGCTAACCCTCCGGGGTTAAAATCCGAACGAAATCTTATCTTATCATACCCCCCCACACAACACTCAATCTCATCTCTCTCTCTCTCTCTTCTCCTCTCTCTCTCTCTCTCTCCTCTCACTCTCTCTCTCTCTCTCTCTCTCTCACCTCACTCCTCTCGTCTCTCTCTAATCCTCTCTCTCTCTCTCTCATCTCTCTCCACTCCTCCCCCTCTCCCTCTCTCTCACCTCCCGCAGCTCCCCACAACACAAAACATGCACAATACACACACATACACACACACACACAACACACACACACACACACCACAGCACACACACACACACACACACACACACACACACAAACACACACGCACGCACACTTGTCGTGGCATGAACGGAGAAGCAAGGGTAACCTGGAGGCTGGGCTGAGCAAGAACACTACCAGGAAGGCTCAAAATCAAATGGAACAGTAAAGGAATAAAGGTTAAGTGAGTTTATTGCCACACAAATGCTCCGAGAAGATTATCCACAGAGAGCAAGAAGTGGAATTGCGGCTCTTTGCTTCTGAGGCAAGGATGCAGAACTGCAAGAGAACTAGAAGTTCTGAAGCAAATATTAAGGTAGACAGTGATGGGATAAGAATTAGAGGAAAAGGCAAAAAGAAATCTGTCAGAGAAACAATACCAGGCCATTTTTAAGTCTGGGAGATTGATAAAGGTGACAACCAAGGATCCAAAGATACGGAGAGAACAAAATGGGATGAGAATGTGAGAGGACAATCATTAATAAAATGAGCTTCCTTCCTGGGCAGAAGGGAAGAACATATGAATAGAGAAGACAAGGAAGAGATTAAGAGATCGAGACTTGTATGGTTCTCGAGGGAAAGGAAGCTGCCCAATCCATTTACATTCAAGTCAGAAAGTGACACGAAACATAATCCTATCAGCGTTAGCTACTGTTAAAGAGTTCCCTCAAGAAAATTCAAGAGTGTACGTCCGACCGTCAACAAAACACACAGTAAAGTAACAACTGATAGAGAAGAATGTGGCCAGATAATTTATTATTATAATCAAAAAAAGAAGCGCTAAGCCCAAGGGCTTACAGAGAATGGCGCCAGAGCACGAGGGAGCGACAGGTAGGCACCGGCAGACAGGGAAGCACATCCTTAAAGGAACAGCAAACACTACACCAGACCCCACACACATCTCAACCCCTACCACCGCATACAAACAAACACCAAGAACAAAATCCAAGTTTAGATCAATGGTTCAGTAAGAACGACAAGTTGATAAATTAGACTCATTTAAACTCTTTGGTATCTTTATTGAGGAAACGTTTCGCCACACAGAGGCTTCATCAGTGCATACAAAGGAGAATCTTGAAGACAGGAGGAGAATGAGGTAATCAGTCCCTCAGCCTTGAGTCGATGTGTGCAGACCATCAACCTTGAAACGCCCTTTAACGAGCAATTTTACACATACACAAAAAAAAAATATTACTTTTATAATTATTTTTGTGCTTGGTGTTTATACACAGGAACAGTTGAAAATTGGATGTCCATGGATATTAATATCAAAACAGATGTGAACTAAACATATTTGCTTCAGGGACAGGACAACAGCGCCTGAAGCACCTCTTACCTCTTAGAATTGAGCTTTTCACTGACCTATTATCAAACATTGCATAACTCCTGACAACTTCCAGACGAAGCAAGTTGCTACAGTGTGAAATAACATAAATTAGTCTTTGTCTAGTCCTATAGGCTTGGTTTGCATATTTTTTTAGTATGTTCGTTTTATGCCACCGTCCTAAAAAAGATGCATGAATTAGATAGGTGATCTGTTTCAATCATAATTGAAAGCAATGTATACAAAGGAAACTCTGTGTGTCAGATTATATAACATATTATTTTTACCAATGAAATTTTTTATTGCTGGTGTCTTGGTCAAACAGTACAGTAACATAAATATTTTCTGCTTATAGGATCTCGTATACTCGTTACCCTGTGAGCATTGTAACATCATCTATAAATATTCAAATCATGAAATTGTTGATTCTGCATGCACGTTTTAATATTACTATCAAAATTGTTTTGTGAACATTTACCTCAGATATCTCAGTCACTGCTATCCTGAGACATTATTACAACAAAAACGCCACAACAACACATTTCCTTCTTAACTACGCTCCGTGCTGGGGCACGAATCACAAACGTTCATTATATTCCTTGATTACAATTTAGCTCATATAATCTACGAGTTCGCCCAGTATAAATTTTGTAAAGTGGCTAAATATTTCATTGTTCACCTGTTTGAATGCGTATTTAGGTTCAGGACCTCACTTATGTATCGATTCAGATGGAGTGTCAAAGTTTGTCCCAATTGTGTTTTCCAGATTGAGTTATTAATAATCGATCGCCAAATGAGCCCTCCCCTCCCCCCGACAAAAATCCTTAATCTCCAGAGAACCCCTCCTGAAATCCCTTATAGGCCTATGGACATGACATCTTCATTGTCCATACTTAGCAACCAAGTAAGATACTAACAGACTAATATATAATCTTGCTATTTAACTAGTCAAACTCATTGTTAATCTCAGTCCAAAGAAAAAGAAAGAAGCATTCGTAGTTTCAGTAGCGATTCAGGCAATCATAGAAAACTGCTAAAGCAGAGGGAGTCATAATGGTTCAGTAATGGAAGCAGTTTTTGCACAGACACTTGCTAGAGAGCAGTGACAGTCCCCTTTCTCTGCCTGCAACTGCTAGGCTGACTTTATGGTTATCGGCATCCACTCTCATCATCTCCTGAAACTTGAGAATAGAAATCCACTGTGGAACAAAGCTTCCCTTAAACACTCATCAACTATGCAAGCAGGGTTAGTTTCTAGAACTAGTGTTGTTACAGAACATTTAGGAGACGCTGACAGATTAGCCCTTCCAGGGTGGTTCTCCATAAAAACACAATAATACCGAAATACTCAAGGGAATTTGAGAGGTGACTTTCATTCTCGTCAATTAAAAGGAAGGACTCAGTCTCATTAACATCATCAGAGAACTTCTGCAAGGCTTTGAGAAAAATGGTGTTTTGAAGGCTCTTCAGGCCAGAAGTTGAATCACACCAGACTGCAGCTACACTAGGAAGGGCACCGCATAGTTTTCTACTTAAGTTACAGTAATGTCCCTGATGGTCACAATGAGTTTGATGCCGGTCCCAATACTTAGGCGACAGAAGCTTCACGGTTTGTACAGATGTGGGGATGAATAGAAAGGAAAATGAAAGTTTGAACAATCACTGTATCGTTGTTGGAGGTCCTCTCTAAAATATTTGAATGATCTGTCCACAGGAGCTTGAAAAATGTGCGGCACTTATCGTTGTCTGCTTCCTCTTGTAGAGATCCCATCCATGTGCTGTCTGGTCTCCAGTGCTTGACTGGTCTTTTCCATCAGCACTGAGAATTTATAGATCACACTCGAGAGCACTGGAGTTAGATGGATCTTCTTCCAAGGTATTGAAAAGTTTTACTCATTTTGCTGTCTCTGAGATCTCAGAACCATATTCTAGGTATTTTTAACTGTTTATAGGTGACCCAAACAAAAAATGAAGAGAGAGATCTCTAAGATCCCTTTGTCTTTTAAAACACACGTCTCATGTATTTTTTTTTAATGTTACACTCCATGTCGGAAAACTAACAATGGATGAGTGCTCCAAGCATCTACAACAGTGCAATCATGTTACTGAACTGGTTCTCCTGAAAAAAATATCCGATGAATTATTAACTTCTTTCTCAACACACTCACAGTGATATCAGATTCCTTTGAGTGATGCATCACTTCACAGTGGCATGGATGAAGGAAAAGCTAAAACTTCAATAGGAAAAAGACATATTCACCTCCCACGTATATTTATTGCGATGTTCCATCTTGTGTGAAGACTGAACTGGAACCTTTGAAGAACTAGTTTTCCGTTAGTTATTTATTTTTACTGCTATTTTATTTTAAAATAGAGGAAAGAGTTCTTTGAATAGGGCCTTCAAGTTATATTTTTCACTTTCAATGCTGACGTTCTTCCCAAACTGCCCGTACCCGCCTTTTCGGTCACTTTTCAAATTTCTTGAACCGATATTTGTTAGTATAAATTTTTCCCATTGGGAAAAGGATTTCCCGGTACGAAAAGACTTCAAGATGATTTTTGAATATCAGTCAGGAGTTAAACTCTTGTGTTTTTCTATCGTCCATCTGAAAAAACTTTGATTTCTGGTCTTGTGGTATTCTCCCCCGAAGTATCTTGAGCAACTGTCTGACCAATCGTCCCCACAATGGATTATTTAACAAGAGATGCTGAATCTTGCGTTAGTCGAATCACTCCACCAGAACTCCTCATAGTTTTTTTCAGTCACTCGTGGCTTTGTGTCCTATTGTCAGTCACTGAAAATCTTTTCCTTGATGTTTCACGACAAAGTCCCCTTTGCAAGAAGGTTTTTCTTTCGAGATTTTTATAATGTAAACAGAAAGCTCGTGAGCATCTTGTTGTGAGAGGAAATGCAAGGGACAGCAAGATGTCAAATATAAAAAATCTTACTTTTATTTGGATTGAAAGAAAAGTGGACATATTGTCTGGAACTTCATAAAGCGCATCTGAAAAAGTGATATTTTAAGCAACTACCTTGAAAGCAGCCCGTTATTTTACAGTGGCAAACTCTGATTAATATGAATCATAATGATTCTTGTACAAGTTTTTGGCAAAAACAGTCTTACCTCTGATGATCTGGTTACTGTAAGTGCTTAAGTAAAGCATCGGGCATGTTCGTGAGATGCTGTTTCCAACTTCGCAATCACTAATGACCAACGAGAATATTATTGGAGGTCAATAAAAAATAAAAAGGATTTCTTTTTTAAGTGGAATAATCTAATATTACGACCATATTATCGATTAATCTGAGAGGAATATTATTCATACGAGGTGCACTGGCGTGGTCTCAGTGTCTCAGGCCATTAGATTTAGGTAGAGCTTGATTATCAACTGTCTTACCATGTATGAGTCAACTGCTAGGGGGTCATTTGGTGATTGTTTACAAGTGTTTAAGAGACAACTTGGGTACATGGACACCATTATGAACAAACCATGTGATTCCCGAAACCCCCTCCAGGCATAATCCAGGTATACGTAAGGGTCTACAGTTTTACATCATATTAATCCTTCCAGTACAGAATCCAACTCATCCAATACTTCCTTTGAGATCTCTTCGATAAGAAATATCCTTCGTCCATTGTGAGCTTATCACAGGAAATTCCCGAGTTACAAGTTGAGGTAACTCGTGTGTATTCATCATGCAGGATTATCATTGGTGTCAAGTTTCTGTAACTGGCCGAGTCTCTCCTTTATCGGATCATTCAGTGCACTGCGTGACTGCAACTTTGAAATTGTTGACATTAGAACAGTAAAATATTTATGAAATAGAGAAGTTATGCCTTAAAACGCAAACATATAGTGAATCATTCGTAATATAATTATATCTGGTTATGCACGATTATCTATTGCACGTGATTTCTTAGGCCTAAGAGGGTTTCAAGGGAATTAACCCCAGATGAACTCCTCAGTGAAACTGATTATTCATGACCCAAAGAATATGGATAACACCTTATGGATAGCAACACTGGTTTACTCTCCTGAAGCATTTACTACCACTAAATTGTCCCACTACGTCGTACCAGCAAGCTATCCGCCAAGCGTGTGTGAGTGTAAGGAGTGGAGGCAAGTGTTTTTTTATGACTTAGGTGCTGTTGAGTGACAGTAAAGCAACTTTCATGAAGGGAATCAGGGAATCTGTTTTGCCGGTTGGATGTAACAGTGTCTACACACTGAATGGAAGGGGGTGGGAATATTTTTAGCTTTAATCCACATATCGGCTCTCGCTCTGCAAGAGTGTGATTTGAGCGAGTGATGGTGGAAGTGTTTCTTTTTTTTTTTAAGGCACCCTGCTTCGGTGGGAAGGGCCCGGTGTTTTTAATATATATATATATATATATATAAAATAAATATATATATAAATATATATATATATAATATAATATATATATTATTATATAATATATATATAATATGAAATAATGTTGATAGCGGTCTGTCCTCAAATCTGCACTCTGATAGTTTACCGTATATTTATCTTCATTTGAAAGACTTCCGCAACCGGTGGATTTTGTCAGGTCTTGAACATAGACAGGAAATGGAGACTTATAAAGGAAATCCAGAAGTGAAAGCAATGAAAGAGTTGAATGGAAGTATTTGTAGTATCGGTCCACATTAGTGGTGGGCGAAGTTGCAGACGTATTATTTACTGACCATGACAATAGTGGTTAGTAACAAACTATTTTCTGTACTCAAGGCTGTGATGGCCAATGTATACAAACTTTCTCAAATAAAAATAATTCCATTTACACGAAGACTGTAAAGTCTATGTATGTGATACAAATAAAGATTAAAGGATCATCCCATTGCAACACAGCGCGGCGGCTCGCTGGAACACCAGATTGGTCCTAATTTTTCCACAGTGTTTTATGAGAACGGTTCTATCGATGCTATTGATTTCGAGCTCATTCAACTTCTGTAACATAATTGTTCCTAAACTGAGGAGTTCACGTTAGTTTTGAGAATGAATAGTTGATAAATTGGTAATCACAAAACTTGCACAGAAATTAAATTAGTAGAAAGATTCTGATATGTTTGTTCTATACTGATCTCACTCCACCAACGACTGTTCCAAGGTGAGGTGAAGGATTTTTTTTTTTCTAAAGAATTCATACCGCACTCCTTTCCTCGACTTACACAAAAGATCTCCCTTTCCGCTGTATTATCCCAGTGGTTAGGTGCTTCTGACTGGAATATAACAACAACAACAACAACAACAGTAGTAGTAACCTAATGTATTGCGGGGGCTGCAAAATATGAAGTCTACCTGGAGAGGGTTTCGGGGTCCAACGCCCCCGCGCCGCGTCTGATAACCAGGCCTGTTGTGTATCAACCAGGCTTGTTACACTGGCCTCCAGGCAAACTGACGTACGAAACCACAGCCCAGCTGACATGTACTGACTGTATGGTGCCTGTCCAGTGCCTTTTTGAAGACAGCCAGGGGTCTATTGGTAATACCCCGTATGTATGCTGGGAGGCAGTTGAACAGTACTTGGCCCCGGAACACTTATTGTGTTTGCTCTCAGGTGTATTCGTTTGCGCCCCTGCTTTTCATTGGGGAAAGCTGCTCTCCTGCCAAGAATCTTTTGCTTTCATAGGGAGCGATTTTCGTGTCAAGTGTGGTACTAATAGAAATACCTCTAGGATTTTCCAAGTGTATATAATTATCTATCTCGCCTCGTTCCAGAAATACAGATGACGGACTCCAATCCGTTACCAAGTAATTTAGGAGACTTATCGTACTTATGTGTGCTGTGAAAGTTCTTAGGTACCTCTCCAGGACAGCAAATTTCGCCTGCCTAATGGGGCAGTTAGTGTACAGCAGTATTCCAGTCTAAGAGAACAAGCGATTTGAAGAGAATCATCATGGGTTTTGGCGTCCCCGAGTTTTGAAAGGTCCTCATATCCATCCTAACATTTCCCTAGCAGCTGCAGTATCGTCAACTGTAGCAGTAACTACGCAGTAACTACTGCAATAACTGAACTCATGGTCTCATTGTCTCTAATGTGAAATAGGTCTTTTTGGATTTGAGTGATACAATTAAAATAATAACATAAAAATCTTTATTTCTACAAGTTCATCTACAAGTACAAGTACATCTACAAGTACAAGAGTAACAACCTTACACAGGCGTAGCTGATCATCAATTCCATACTATTTACAAAATGATGCAGTGTGGTGAATTTATAACTGCCTCAGAGAGACTGCTTCTTCTCTCCTGTCTGCTTGATGTACTTCGGTTGGCAGTGACATCACAGAAGGAAACAACGCCCTTAAATGTGCAAATGAATCAAGATTTAAAGCTGGAAAGCGAGTCAAAAGCAACACTGCAGCAGGAAGCTCACCAATTACCGTTTAAACAGTGAACCATACGGGTAATTACTGAGGATATCTAACATACACGTGATTGAACAGTAATATTTCCTCACGGTACGACAAATATTAGAAGACAATCTCAACACAACTTGCCATTATCTCGTATTACATGGAATAATGTTAATCTAACAGGTTCTGCTCTATATTTTTAACAACCACTTTTCTAAACCCATTTAACAATCAGCGCTCAGTGGAATTTATCTGTAACTCTATTACAAATGTGATGTAATAAATCAATATCACCTCCTCGAAAGAAGTGTTTCTGCTGATATAACAGACAATTAAAAATAATTCTTTTAAGTAACGTAATATTCATTTACAATCTAAAAACAGAATGTTGAAAATGCCAGCAAACATAATGTCTGAAACACAATTTCAAAGTCCACTACTGTACACATTTTTTAAGAAAGTGTTGCGCGCGTTTCCATTGCATAAAAATATTCATATTCCCTCAGTTTCATTTACATAACTCGTTTACTCGTTCCTGGTTCTGTCTGATTTACCTCCAGCTTTCTCATTTTAATCATAAATTTTATGTCCTTCACTAACGAAACGTTAATACATAAATTGTCTCGTAATCAGATCGGAGGCTTCATGTCATCAGTACGAACATCAACATATGTCTGTCCTAGTTTTACTTACAAATTCGGCAGGCCATATACTAATTACACTAACTCCTTGAACTTGCTTGTGTTTAAAATTTTGAAAATAAGTTTATTCATATGCATTAATCAGCATTTTGCTTCCGTGAGTTCTTGCTTGTGTGATCAAGAGCATGTCTCTTTAATTCTGCACCTTTCGTGCAAGCATTTGAATAGCAGTAACATGTGAAAAATAAATATCCACAATATACATTCCACTGATACATCGCATGGGAATAGGGAAGAGACTGGGGGGGGAGAAAAGATGGGGGGGGAGAGGAGACGGGGCTATTCACGCATGAAGCTGTTGATGGCGTGCAACAAAACACAGAACGTTGTGCTTGAAGTTGTGGCGGTTGATATCCACATCGTTGTAGTAGCTCCTCTTCCGAAGGTAGAGGAGGTAGTACCGCACAGAAGTGGTTGGAATATATCCATATTGCAACAGTGGCATTAGTACAAATGCAATCTAAAATGTCCCTCTTGAACTTCTGTCATCAGTGACCCAAGTCTGATTCTAATTGGGCATGATCCCAATATGCCTGGAAAAAAATACGTTCCCTTTCTGACCCTTAAATCCTGCTCACTGATTTATGAAGTCAGCCCTAACATAGCCACCCTTGAGGGATAGAGGGGGACCGAGGCCTAAGGTAATGATCGCCCGAGTTTTAATAAAGCACACAGGCTACTGGATTGTCACCTTGCCTTTGTTTTTAAGGTCGCTAAAGCGAAGTTGCTGAAAAAAAAAATGGGAAAGGTAGAAAGACAAGCAGTAAAAACTGTGTGCGTGATTTGGAATTGTTCCTGATGCCATATGAATATTCCATTTTCCTCTAATAACCCAATTTTTAAATATTTGTTTTTTAACAATAGTTATTTTAATTACATAATATGAGTGCACAAGACTTAAAAGGATGCAGTGCTGGTACAAAGATTGGCATATACAATACATGAGTTTTGAGATTACATTTTCTAGCAATTATTGCAATTAAGTATGTATGTACTTCACCTAGTTGAGGGTTGCAGGGGTCGGAGTATAGGCTCCTGGCCCCGCCTCTTCAATGTCCTACTAGGTCACTCTCCTTAACCGTGAGCTTTATCATACCGCTGCTAAAGCTATGGGGTATGGGGGGGGAGCGGGGCCTCACTACATTGCTTCCCAAACAATTTCCACTTCCTGACTACTCTGTGGCTGAAGAAATACTTCCTAACATCACGTGATTCATCTGTGTCTTCAAACTTCCAACTGTGTCCCCCTATTACTGTGTCCAATCTCTGGAACATCCTGGCCTTTGTCCACCTTGACAATTCCTCTCAGTATTTGTATGTCGTTATCATGTCCCCCATCTCTCCTGTCCTCCGTTGTCGTCCCCCCCCCCCCCAGTTGATTTCCTTAACCTCACCTCGTAGGACATAACGCGACTCCGGGGGACTTGTCTTGTTGCAAACCTTGCGCTTTCCTCTAGTTTCTTTACATGCTTGCCTAGTGTGGTTTCCAAACTGGTGCCGCATACTCCAATATGGGCCTAACGTACACGGTGTACAGGGTCCTGAACGATTCCACTTCCTGACTACTCTGTGGCTGAAGAAATACTTCCTAACATCACTGTGATTCATCAGTGTCTTCAACTTCAACTGTGTCCCCTATTATTGTGTCCATCTCTGGAACATCCTGTCTTGTCCACCTTGTCAATCTCTCAGTATTTTGTATGTCTTATCATGTCCCCCCAATCTCTCCTGTCCTCCAGTGTCGTCAGGTTGATTTCCCTTAACCTCTCCTCGTAGGACATACCTCTTAGCTCTGGGACTAGTCTTGTTGCAAACCTTTGCACTTTCTCTAGTGTCTTTACAGTTTGGCTAGTGTGGTTCCAAACTGGTGACCCGCATACACCCAAAATGGGCCTAACGTACACGGTGTAAGGTTCTGAAACGATTCCTTATTAAGAGTCGGAATTGCTGTTCTGAGGTTTTGCTAGGCGCCCATATGCTGCAGCAGTTATTTGGTTGGGTGTGCGCTTCAGTAGATCTTTTTCCTTGAGTGAGGTTTGTAGTTTTCTGGCCCCCTAGATTGTACTCCGTCTGCGGCCTCTTTGCCCTTCCCCAATCTTTCATGACATTTGCACTTGGTGGGGTTGAACTCCAGAAAGCCAATTGCTGACCACAGGGTCTGCAGCCTGTCCAGGATCCCTTTGTAGTTTTCTGCTGGTCTTCGATCGAAAGAATCTTATCATCAACTTCAAACGTCATCTGCAAACAGGGACACATCGGAGTCTATTCCTTCCAGTCCATGTACGTTCACAAATACCAGAAAACAGCACTGTCCTAGGACTGAACCCCTGTTGAACCGCCGCTGGTCACAGGTTCCCACTCTGACAGACCTCGCCACGTAACCATTAACTCGCGCTCTTCCTGACAAGTATTTCTCCTGAATCCATGTAAGTCCTTCCCTGTTATCCTGTTGGTCCTTCCATTTGTTGCACTAATATCTTGTGTGGAACTGTGGTCAAACGCATTCTTCGCAATCCAAGATAGTTATGCATGTTAATGTATGTATGTATGAATGTATGTATTATATATGTATGTATGTATTATGTTTGTACATGATGATTGTGCCGAATAGTAAAGTTTGCGAAGTTGGCTAAATAGCAACGCTCTTCCTTGCCGAATAAGGAAATCGAAAAATATGTTATGTATAATTTCGCAAAAAAAATCAATTTTGAACCTAACCCAAAAAAAATATTTCATTGTGTTCGTTTATAATTAAATTACTGTAAACTTATCTAAAATATATTTAGTTGCTTTAGGCTAAATTAAATTGCTCTTGTTTAAATAAGTTAGTAAAATTTTCCTAAGGTTCTTTTTGCTCCAAAATTGTTATATTTACAATAACATAAATGGAAAAAAATGTCTTTAAAAGTATAAAAAAATTATTATAAAGACTTAAATTTTGAAAAAAGAGTCTGCTTTTTGAAAATTTAGAGAGTGGTTAAAATAACGGCATGCATAAACGGAAAATTATACTCTTTGCCTATTATATTCTATTTTATTCATTTGTACAAAAAAAAAGTAGTGCCATTTCGTACAGGAATATTAAGATCAGCGATCAGTAAATTTCGGGAGAATTCATAATGATTTTTTTTTTGCATCATGATTTTAAATATAACTTAAATTTTGGAATTTAAGTAGAGAAAATAGATTAAGCAAGTTTTTGAATGTTATAACAAAACAACATATTCTTGGTTGAATAATAATAAAACAAAACAAACATATTCATGTTGAATAATGTTATAACAAACCAACATTATTCTTGGTTGAATAATGTTATAACAAAACCAACATATTCTTGGTTGAATATGTTATAACAAAACCAACATATTCTTGGTTGAATAATGTTATAACAAAACCAACATATTCTTGGTTGAATAATGTTATAACAAAACAACATATTCTTGTTGAATAATGTTATAACAAAACTAACAATATTCCTTGGGTATGAATCATGATATAACAAAACTAACCAATTCTTGGTTTGAAATAATTTTTAACAAAACCACATATTCTTGGTTGAATAAAGTTTATAAACAAAACTAACATATTCTTGTTGAATAATGTTATAAAAAACCAACATAGCGGGGGGGGTGTGGGGAATAATGTTATAACAAAACCAACATATTCTGGTTCAATATGTTATAACAAAATAACATATTCTTGGTTGAATAATGTTTAAACAAAACTAACATATTCTTGGTTGAATAATGTTATAACAAAACTAACATATTCTTGGTTGAATAATGTTATAACAAAACCAACATATTCTTGGTTGAATAATGTTATAACAAAACCAACATATTCTTGGTTGAATAATGTTATAACAAAACCAACATATTCTTGTTGAAAATGTTATAACAAAACCAACATATTCTTGGTTGAATAATGTTAGTAAACAAAACCAACATATTCCTTGGTTGAATAATAATATAACAAAACCAACATATTCTTTCTTGGTTAATTATGTTTATAACAAAACCAACATAATCTTCTTGGTTGAATAATGTTATAACAAAACTAACATATTCTTGTTGAATACTAGTTATAACAAAACCAACAATATTCTTGGTTGAATAATGTTATAACAAAACCAACCTATTATTGGTTGAATAATGTTACAACAAAACCAACATATTCTTGGTTGAATAATGTTATAGACAAAACCACATATTATTGGTTTAATAATGTTATGATACAAACCAACATATTTCTTGGTGAATAATGTATATAAACAAAACCAACATATTCTTGGTAGAATAATGTTTATAACAAAAACTAACTGATATTCTTGGTTTAATAATGTTAAAAAACCAAACCAACAAATCTGGTTGAATAATGTTTAACAAAACCAACATATTCTTGTTGAATAATGTTATAGACAAAAAAAAAAAAAAAAACCAACATATTCTTGGTTGAATAATATTATGACAAAACAACATATTCTTTGTGAATAATGTTATAAACAAAACAACATATTCTTTTTTAATAATGTTATAACAAAACTAACATATTCTTGGTTGACTAATGTTTATAACCAAAACTAACATATTCTTGTTGAATAATATTAAAACAAAACCAACATATTCTGGTTGCATAATGTTATAAGGGACAAAACCAACATATTCTTGGTTTGAATAATATTTATAACAAAACCAACATATTCTTAGGTTGAATAATTTATAACAAAACCAACAATATTCTTGGGTTGAATAATTTATAAACAAAACCACATATTCTGGTTGAAATAATGTTATAAACAAAACCAACCAATATTCTGGCTGAATAATGTTATAACAAAACTAAACATATTCTTGGATGAATAATGTTATAACAAAACCAACATATTCTTGGTTGAATAATGTCTATAACAAAACCAACATATTCTTGGTTTGAATAAGGTTATAACAAAACCTAACTATTCTTGGTTGAATAATGTTATAAACAAAACCAACATATTCTTGGTTAATAATGTTATAAAAAAACCAACATATTCTTGTTGAATAATGTTTATAACAAAACTAACATATTCTTGGTTGAATAATGTTATAAACAAAACCACCATAATTCTTGGATTGAATAATGTTTAACACAAAACCAACATATTCTTGGTTGAATAATGTTATAACAAAACTAACATATTCTTGGTTGAATATTTATATACAAAACCAACATAGTCTTGGTTGAATAATTTTATAACAACCAACAATTCTGGTTGAAATAATGTATATAAAACAAAAACAACATATTCTTGGTTGAATAATGTTATAACAACACCAAATATTCTTGGTTTGAATAATGTTATAACAAACCAACATATTCCTTGGGTTGAATAATGTTATAACAAAACCAACATATCTTGGTTGGAATAATGTTATAACAAAACCAACATATTCTGGTTGAATAATGTTTTATAAGAAAACCAACATATCTTGGTTAAATATGTTGGTTTCTGTATTCTTTTTAGCAATTGAAAATTGTAGTTCTGGCAATTATAAAATATTATCAAAGCTTTTAGGATTATCTTATATAATAGCTATTTGGTAAATTTTCATTATATCCTCATCGATGAAGTTATAATCCAGTACCACGAACTGTCAAGAATAATCCTTTTTTTCACTAATATGAAGTCTAATGTTATTGTTACCCATATTTTTGTATCTGTATCATGCTCCTGTTTTTTCTGTAGTGATTCAGTGGCAATAAACCATATCATGGGTGTCTTAAAACTCCACACCGAACACGTTAGCGTCCGGTTTGCATCGTGTCAATTTACGATTTCGTGAGTCAAGTTCAATGCTAAACTATTAAAAATATAATGGAACCTTTGTATTCTTCCTCCTGGACCCTCGTCACCCTGCTGCTGGCTAAGGTCATAACGACTGAAGAGATAAGCATCATAAGTGAGATTAGTGTCTATATATGACCACGTCTCTCCAGGTAAACTCCAGGTAAACTAAACCCACTCGTTGTATAGAGCATCAGACAACGACACTGTATAAGCACCATGCTGCGTCGCCACACTTATTCAGAGAACTGTTATTGTTTTATCGTCAGGAAGACACATGCGTATGTTCTTGTATTTTTTTCTCTTTTCCAAATGTAACTCCCTTCATAACCGCTATCTAGCTTTACTTCTGTGCTTTTATGAGGCGACAAACTGACAACTAAAAGTTATGGATATGGTGGGTGGGGGGGGGGGAACGAGACAACGTACAATAAAATTTTACAAGTTATTGGGCACTGATACAGTCTCTTTGTCTTCTATTTCTCCCTCCCTCTCCTTCTCCTTTCCCCTCATCCATCCTTTCCCCCCCCTTTTTCCATCTTTTCACTCTGTCTCTCCCTCCCTTCCCTCTTTTTTTTATTCTCTTTTCTGCACAGCTTAACTCTTTCCTTTCTCTGAACCATTCATCTAAAATTTTTTCCTAGAGCCCATCTTTGATTTTTCCAGGAGCAATATATAACCTTTTTTTTTCCCCAACTTTATAGCTGAAAGCTGGTGATGGTACCAGAAGGACTGGCATTTCCTCTTCTGGATAAGTCATGTCAAGTACAACCACCTGCATAGCTGAGATTCAAATTTAGGTGAAGGTCATTGAAGTTGACATTTTGAAGCTTCTAATGCATATTTACATTGAAAATAAAAAAGGTTTTTAAGAATGTTTTTTTAACCCCCTTCACCATACCAGAACCCGGGCCTTTAGATGGTAAACTTGCCTTTACTTACCCGCTGCTTTTTTCCCGCCTATGATGCCTTGGGGAATTAAAGGGAAAAAAGGCAAAAGAGGGGACCCAATCTGTTTTCTATTTCATAAAAAAACACTCTGCAAGCTCTGCAAATAAAAATCACATTAAAGTGCATACGGACCCATGACCCAACGGGGGTCATATGCCCCCTACATAAAAAAATGAGACCCCCAACAGCTCTTGTAGCCAGAGGTTGTGATGCCGTCTGTTGCACCAGATATTGCTGCTGCTGGCTGGCCGGGGTGCTGCTGCTACTACAGTGGGAATGTGCCTCAGTTACTTACATTACATATGTTCTTAACACACCCCTCGGGATCACCCCGCAAACATCATCAAATAAACGTGCGCCCAAAGTTTTAAAAACAAGCAGATGAGATTGACAAATAAACCAGCATCTCTTTTAATTACTGTTAAACATTTTGTCTAGCTGTTTAAAATAACTTTTTTTCCTTCCATGTTAATGTTTTTCATTACTAAAAATTAAAACCCAAGCGTTTAAAATTTTTCATCTTATTTTTTTTTCATAAAATTTTTGTCACCAAAAAAAATTAAATTCGTATTTACTTTTTATTAAAGACACGGCTTGCATAAAATACCTTGAATTTAAAAAAAATTTTGAATATTTTTCAAAACATTTTTTATTTACGAAAAATGATCAAATTTTAATGTAAATTCGACGTGAAGATTTGAAAACCCAAAAAAAAGGGGTTAAAGTGCACAGTGAGTCAGTCCATACTGTTTTATCAAAACATTTTTCTATAAAACAAGCTAAACTTTGTGAAATCACTAATTTTTAAAAAGTTTATTTTGATTGGAATTATGTTTCCTAAAAATTTGCAGAAAGTAAATTACAGCCCCCACAATACTTATATTGAAATATTCTCATCATTGATTTCTTATCCAATAAAAAGGAATCAAACTTTAATTACTAGGCAAAAAATAACCACTTTTTTTAAAAAAAATAAATACGTTCATGTAATTAAATAGGTCTTAGTTCTTGATTTTATATAATTTTTGTTTTTTGACAGTGGGAAATTTTTTTACCTCACTGATTATTGATGCATATTCATCCCAATGGTTTTTGTGAAAATGGGTTTTACTTTTTGATCGACATTAAAATCAGTTTGTTTAAATAATGGGGAAAAAAGAAATTTGGGGTTTTTTTCGATATTTTTGGGGTTTTCATCCGAGTACTTCAAAAACCTTTAACACTGATAACTTTTATGAAGAAAAAAAGGACATGTGCAAATTTGGGGGTTTTTTTTATAGGCATTTCAACATTTAGAACTTTTTTAAACCCAAAACCAAAAAATGTTACTGTTTTTGTCTTCTTTTTTATTAGTTTTCAGTCGCCCCCTTATGTTTTTGAATTTGGTTGAGGAAAACCATTGGATGGTGAAACATCTATAAAAAAGATACCCAATTTGCACAGATCTAAAATCTGTCAGTATTTAATGCTATTCATATACAAAGTAAAAATTTTATTTATAGGGGGATTTGTCCCCAGGAACATCGAATCTTGCAGCTAAAAGTCTTGAGAAAAAAAATCCACCCGCTCTGTTTTAAAATTCCACAAGCAGCTGAATCAAACAATATAAAAACACGGTAAAATAAAACACAGTAAATAATAAGAAACAGAATGCGGTTAACATTCCCCTCCATCAAAATTGATCAATTAATGAACGAAAAAAATCTCTTCTGGACGAGCAGTCTTTAAAATAAAAAAGCCTAACCCCCATTTGTGTATTACTTTTTTCCTGCATATTTTCCATTGTATTACTACCTAGTTGAGCAGTTATAGGGATCGGGCCCATAGCTTTTGATCGCAAAAAATTGAAAATCAAAAATGAATTTTTTTTGCCCAGGAAAACCCAATACCCTTCTGTTGGAAAAATCCATCTATGACATTTTAAAAATTTTA
>NW_026478639.1:0-12729 GCF_026875155.1 Cherax quadricarinatus | reverse complement strand
GGGGCCCCCGCCCCCCCTTTCCCATTAAGGCAATTACGTTTTATGAAAGTACTTTGTGATCCCTGATCTAGTAATGCTGTTACAGTTTTGGAATAACTTTTTCTTTAAAGTTCACATCCACCAGAGGTAAGGCTATGGGGAAAAATTGCATTTTCTGTATGAACAATTTGTACAAACATAAATGATAACAAAATAATTATTATTTACGAGTTACATAACAATAGGAATTTGGGACACCTAGGTCGAAAAATGTCCCCCTTCGATACCTACCATGTCAATCCAAAATTTTGCTCTGGCCCTATTAATTAATTGAAACAACAACACCGGGAATACTGGAATATAAAAAATTTGTGGATCTATATTAAAAATAATAAATGGTCATATATATATCAAAAATTACAAACAGAAGGAAAAATATATCTTAATACCACTCCCCAAATTTTGATGGATATTAAGTTGTATCTACTCAGAAAAACCTCACTAACTAAATTTATGAAAACACGGGCCAATTAACACAATCAGAGAGCTTATCTGAGGTTCCTGAGCTGCTTGTCCACTCGTCTGTTTATCCAAGTTATGCAGGAATGCATGTCCAACAATTTCCCCTCCTATTTGGGGGTGTCAGCCAAATTTTAACCTCTGAGCACGAAAATTCCTTCCCATTACACTAACGAGTACCCCAATTCAAAACCAGAGGCGATCTCCTCTGCGCAGACGCAGGCTTTCCGTTTTTTATCATATAAAAAATATTAAAACAGTTGGCCCTCTATTTACATATAAAAAACGAAAATTTTGGGAAAAAATATACATTTTTCCCCAGTACCTCAGCTAGGCCATCATTATGACATTAGCTGTAATCTTTACGTTAGCTACGTTGTGCCGGTTTTATCACTATCACTAAAATTGCCACCATTATTAAAATTAGATCCACCCTTACACATAAATATGGTGCCTTCCCATGTTGCATTGATAAAAATGACCTAGACACCTAAAACATCTACGAGCTCTTCAAATCTTTCCACTTTTAAAATCCATGAATTATAGCATTTTCAATTCTTAGAGAAATGAGTACTGTTTTCAGAAGAGACAGTCTCTCCCTTTTTTTGCCTGACCTCTTTCAATTGGGTTACCCCTTTTTGAGTACTTACTCCTCTTACTTTGATTGAAGAACCCCTATTACTGGGGCCATGTCATTTTATGTGTCTAGTAACCCCTTTTAGTTGGTGAATTATGATTATTGACAATTGGGAAAAATTTTTCCCTTTGGGGAAAACTTGAAAATATACTTATGGTCTGTAGTTTATAGTATTTCTAGAGGTCATGGGTTGGCGGGTTTCTGCAATGGGAAAATTAACTCCTACAGGCCCCCCTTTTAAATATCCTCCAACCCAAAAGAAACCCCATGTAATATTTGTTAGATAAACTATTCTGTCTTAGAGTTCAGTTTTTTTCTGTATAAAAGGCACTCAATACCACTTTTGCCCCTTTAGTCATTTTTTATTCCCTAAAGGGGTCTTAAGAGTGCTTTTTTAGTTTGATCATAAATTTGGCTGCAAACCATTGGGGTTTGTGATCTGGAGTCTTCAAATTAGCTACAACATTACTGGAACCAGCCTACTTTGCTCCAAATTCCCGAAAGTAAACCTCCAACAAGTTAACTGCTTCACTGTAAAGTCGTCTACTTTTGGGAAATCCCTTTTTTAAAAAGAACTGGGGCATTCCCCTTACTTGCCCCTCTAAATAGCATAATTTGGTAACACTACACTTTGGAAGATCACTTTTAAATCATGCATGGCTGTTTTAAAAGAAAACCAAAACTCCTCCCAAATTTTCCCCCCAGTTTAAAAATAAAAGGCATGCATAATTCTTGGATTTTTGGGTCACATCTGATTTTCGTTATTGGGTTTGACCAGCAACTTTGTTTACCCCACTTTCCCTTACCCAAATGCCTTGGGTTTTGGGAGGAAGAATGTTTTCCCCCACCTCATAATATTAGAAACCCAGCCGCCCCTTTCATAAACAGCAAAAATTCCCCAAAGCACATCTCTCTCGAAAGCCCTTTAAACCACAATTTGTATGACTCATATTTTTTTTTGGGGCCCATCTGGGGGGTAATTTTAATTCTAGGGTTCACTTTTCTTGCCCCTTTTAAACCCCAAAAACCCCTTTTTTGTATGTTTTTAGTAACATGGCACTTCCGAGCTTGAAATGATGTTTTTCTTTCCCTTTGACATCCATGGATTTGGCCAGCCACAAATTAAATTCCCTCAGATTTCCCGCCCCGGTTATAGAATTAATAACCAAAGATCCCTACAACTTAACTAGACACTTTAAAAAAGGGTTTTAAAAAATTTTTACGCCTTACTCTTGTATAAACCTGCCACCATGTGCTAAGAATTAATTTTGGGGTAATTTTTAAACCACCACACAATTTAAAAAAAATTTTTTGTACCCCTTTTTCCCATTTCCTTTTTAAAAAGTCACTTAATTATTAAGTAATTTAAAATTTAATTAAGTTTTAAATTTTTACTGAAATTTTATCCAGTTTTAGGACAGACCAACGGGGAAGGGTGGGGAATTTTATAAAGTTTTTCCTTTGAACCCCATTTTTAAATTTATACAATTAAAAATCCTTAGGGGGGTGAACCCGTATTTACAGTAGTTTCCCCCGGGGAAATGTGTGGGAAAACTTTAGTCACTCCTGAAACCCAAATTTTAAAAATAAAAATAATAATATCTTTATTTACACAAGTACATGTACATGGTTTTACAAGGCCCCCAGCTACAACAAAGGACATTTCTACAAAATAGGGAAAATCCCTTGTTATGCCCGCATGTCCGGGGGAAAAAAATCGTGTCCCCCGGATGCGGGCCCACAAAAGTCGCTAACACCCGGTACCCACTTTAATTTATGGGGAAAAATAGATAGACAACCCGGGGGGAAAAAAAAAAAAAAACCCAATGTTTCTAGTTTGGGTTTGGGAAAACGGAAACCCCGGCCCCTCGCCGTGTGAAGGAAAAGCGTTAGGGCCCCCGATTGGGCCCCAAAGCACTAGGGACCCTCTATTTCCCGTGCCAGGCTATAACTTAAAAATGGATTTTTACCCACAAAATACGGAGGGTAAATAAAATTTGTTTTGGAAATGTTTGTATAAATTGGACAGATTACAAAAGGGGGAAAGGGGGGTTTTAAACGTCCCGCCAAAAACGATGGATTTTTTCCTTCCAGCAGGGGTTATGATGTCATTCCCCGGGTGGTCCGAAATTAGGAACGAGACTCCGAGAAAACTCCGGGTCCCCGGAAAAAGGGTCGTAATTTTACTATGTTTACCCCGGAGGGAAAAGTGACTCGTTCACCCTTCCCCACATTTCCCTTTAAATTAGTGTTATTATCACTGAGGGCACTACAATTCATAAACAAAATTTAAATTTTTCCCTTAATTGCACTGTTAGGGGGTTCACCAATTAAGATCTGAGCCAGATAGTGCCCAAATTTAAAAAATCAGTATTCTTCCCAAAGAAATCGTTTTGTCATGGTGTCGTCACCGGGGATTCACTAATTTTTCCCTTGTTTCCCCCCCTTATTTTTAAGGGGGTTTTTGAAACTTAGTGTCCCCCAAAATGCACTGGGGAAAAGTTTTTTAAAAAAATTTCCTATTTATGAGGTGGGGACCCCCTTTAAACATGTTTCAGCCGTCGGAACCACCAATTTTTGGTTCTATGTTAAGGGGATTGTGTGTCATAGGCCTATGCTCCATGAGACTGCCCATCATGCCTAGGCCTCCCCTCTTGGACCCCAGCGCATGTGCAGGGCTTTTCTGATGGTTCTCATCCACTTTCAAATATATTTTATCCCAACAGAAACACATTAATTACATATTTACATGATACAATATAAGTTTGAGAAAATTACACCAGAATTTTCCAAAGATGATATAGTGGAACATCTAGCAAAATCACTGCTACGGATAATACATAGCAACATGTTCAGACATATTTTTGTACACATTTGAATTCACAACCCAAAACATGTTATCTTACTTCAAGATTTTTGCATAGAAACATAATATACACTTCAATTCACAGATTATATATATATATAATATATATATTTTATATATATTATATATATATATATATATATATATATATATATATATATATATATATATATGTATATAATATATATATATATATATATATATATATATATATATATATATATATATATATATATATATTATATATATATATATATATATATATATATATGTCGTGCCGAATAGGCAGAACTTGCGATCTTGGCTTAAATAGCAACGCTCATCTTGCCATATAGGACAAGCGAAAATTTGTGTATACAATAATTTCGCCAAAATCATTCTGAACCTAACGAAAAAAAATATATTTTACTGTGTTTGTTTAGTATTAAATTATTGTAAACAAATCTAAAATATATTTAGTTGGGTTAGGCTAAAATAAATTATTCTTGTTATAATAAGGTTAGGTAAGGTTTCTAAGATTCTTTTGGTGCAAAATTATAAATTTTTACATCAACATTAATGAAAAAAATATATCTTTAAACGTATAAGAGAAATTTTCAGAAAGGACTTAATTTTAAATGAGTTCTTGCTAATTGACCAGTTTTACATATTCGGCACGACATATATATATATATATATATATATATGTCGTGCCGAATAGGCAGAACTTGCGATCTTGGCTTAAATAGCAACGCTCATCTTGCCATATAGGACAAGTGAAAATTTGTATGCAATAATTTCGCCAAAATCATTCTTAACCTAACGATAAATATATATTTCACTGTGTTTGTTTAGTATTAAATTATCGTAAACGTATTTAAAACATATTTAGTTGGGTTAGGCTAAAATAAATTGTTCTTGTTATAATAAGGTTAGGTAAGTTTTCTAAGATTCTTTTGGTGCAAAATTAAAAATTATTACATTAACATTAATGAAAAAATATATCTTTAAACGTATAAGAGAAAATTTCAGAAAGGACTTAATTTTAAATGAGTTCTTGCTAATTGACCAGTTTTACATATTCGGCACGACATATATATATATATATATAATATATATATATATATATATATATATATATATATATATATATATATATATATATATATATACAAAATAAAATATAGGGAGGTACCACCTCTATAGCTGGACTGGGGACCCTCATCATCAGAGAAGACAATAAACGTACCTCAGGGAAAACTCAAGGTTCTCCCAGGAGCTGTTTGAATATTTTCTTCTCCTACCACCCCGTATATTTTATATTCTATGTGAACATTTATTAATAAACAGAATACATTTGCAGAAAAACACAAACAAAAATACAATGGTACAATGTATTAAAGGTCATGAATTTTCTCCAGCTCCTCCGAAGCCAGACGCGAGCCAAGTATGCAGCAAGCATTTCCCCTCTGGATGGCTACGCTGAGGCACTGGAACATGAAAGTGGCTGCCCTTGGCTCCCTGGTGGTGTCGATGAGTCTGGAACTCAATTCTTTAAGGAAACGTGTGGCATTTTTTCCCAATGATCCCAAGGTCTCTGATTCCACTGGGACAAATTGATACTATTAGCTTATGCCCCTGTACTTGCTGATCTTGTATTATTCCCTGTGGTCAGCAGCTCCTCCCTATCGCCCAACACTGATGGATGTAGGTGTTAGCCAGTGTGGACACACAGGTACAGTCCTATGCTAAGAGCTTGCCATTCTTCCAAGGATAGATGGTGATCCAATCGGCGCGGTTTGCTGGGTTGTAGGTATTGTTGGCTGCTAGTGATCGGGGCTCCCTCTCGGCTGGGCATCCAGCTGTAGCAAGGGTTCTCTTTATGATATCGTTGACCTCATTGTGTCTTGCATGCCAGCCCTTGGTTTTGGAACAGCTAAGTCTATATAGACCGTATTGGTCTGCTTGAGTTTTGCCGCATATACACATATATTCTGTGCGAATTCGGGCAGCAAGGCGCAGAGCCACTGCAATACGGAGGGTCTTAGGGTAGATTAGTGCTCCCATTGCCGATATGGGAATTGTTTGTAGGAAATTCCCTTGAGTGATGTGCACTCACAGCTCGGAGACGGGCAGTCTCCTTATCTGATGTTGCAGCCCTGAGCATATTGACAAGCAGGTTTTCAGCGATCAGGCCATCCCAGCTTGACTGTTTGTGAGCCAGTGCTGCACTAGGGTTTGGTACTGCAGCAGCAAGAGTCTCCTATTCAGGGTTGGCACTGGCATAGCTAGGGTCCTGTATTCCTGCTGAGTCACTGAGGTTATCAGGAAGAATTTGTCTTATCAACTCGTTTGATGCTATGGAAGAGGATAAGAAAGCTGGTAGAGCAATCTGGGAGGATATGTGTACTACTAGCCCCTCAAGCCTGACAAGAAGTGAGGCTTTCAATCACTGTCCATCTTCAAGGGAAAGATGCAATACACTCTCTAGCATGGTCTTTAGGAGAGAGTCATATTCCTTGAGTTTAGGACTGCTGAAGGCTGGGGAGCATCTCAGAGAGTAGGTAAGCTTTGGGATTGACAGGCACCTGGTGAGTAGGTAGAAGGCATCATGTGTCTCAATGTCTTTCATCCTGCATTCCATCGTCCGGAGGTCTGAGTCTTTTTTTTCTACGATTAGATCGATGGCATTGGACCCAAGAGGAGCACCAAGGAGAGTGCTATTGGCTAGATCAAAGGCTCGTGCTCCTGGTAAAACGGCGCTAATATTCTGGATCATCTGTTGATTGGTAGAAACTATTTCACATTTGGTGGGGTCCTCTAGGAGAGATTCTGTTGTACCAGCTAGGGTACCATCATCCAGGAACCAGATATTGAGCTCGCTGGAGAGTGCTTCAGTGACTTCCTTGAGGACGAAACAGAACAGAAAGGGGGTGAGACTGTCCCCCTGTTGCACGCCCTCACATGAGTCAATTTCATGTTCCCCAAACAATAGTTTGGAAGTCACACTATAACACGATTCTATGAAGTAAAAAGGGAAGGGAAGTTTCTACAAACTGCTTGAGAACAGCGTCCCCTTCTGCTGGTTGAAAGCGTTTGGCAAAGTTTATTCCAAATTGAGACCAAGTTTTTCCTCATCGGACATGCTTTTGATGTATACTCGACTGCATAGGCAGCTGCGACACAGCCTAGTGAACACCGAAACCGAACTGAGTTGTTTCAGCCTTGCAGCAGCCTCTTGACTCAAACCCTTCTTTATTTCGTATATATATATATATATATATATATTATATATATATATATATAATATATAAATATAATATATATATATATATAATATAGATATAAATATATATATATACAGAAATATATATATATATAGGCTGAAGGAGAACTCAGAGCCTACGAACCTTGGAACAAGGTACGCAGTGCTATACCAGACCTCACCCACTGACCAATACCTTGAGTCCAGCTTGCGCTACACGTTTTGATCCAAGGCAGCCAAACATTCAGTGAAAGCTTACAGTTTATTCTTTCATCTCATCCCCTGCATGCATCAGCCTTACTAAGTTTTAACAATCAATGAATTCGCGAGAGCAGGCGAAATATACACACACACGATCTCCGGCTGTAGGAGAACTCGAACCTACGAACCTTGGAATAAGGTACGCAGTGCTATAACCAAACCTCACCACACTGGAACAATACCTTGGAGTCAAAGCTTGCGCTAAGAACTTGATTCCAAGTCATCCAGCTTTCAGGGAAGAAGGCTTACAGCTTTTTCATCCATCCCCTGCATGCATCAGCCTTACTAAAGATTTTAACAATGCAAGGAAATTCGCGAGAGCAAGCGAAATATACAAAAACACTGCTGCCTTGGGTCAAAGTCTTAGCGCAAGCTGGACTACAAGTATTTGGGCCAGTGTGGTGATTTTGGTATAGCAATGCGTACCTTGTCCAAGGATCGTAGGTCGAGTCTCCTTCAGCCAGAGATCAGTGTTTGTTGTAAATTCCGCCTGGACCTTTCAAATTCCAAATATATATATATATATATATATATATATATATATATATACTAAATATATATAGATATATATAAATAGAATAAATATTTTCAACAAGTCGGTCGTCTCCCACCGAGCAGGGTAGACCCACAAAAAAAAGAAAGAAATCCCAAAAAAGAAAATACTTTCATCATCAATCATCACCCTCACCACACTCACACATTATCACAGCTTTTTGCAGAGGTCTCATAAATACAACATTTTAGAAGCATATACGTAAAGAGATACACAACATATCCCTCCAACTGCCAATATCCCAAACCCCTTCCTTAAAGTGCAGGCATTGTACTCCCATTTCCAGGATTCAAGTCCGACTATAGAAAGATACCCCGTTTCCTGAATCCCTACACAAAATATTACCCTGCTCACAACTCCAACCGATCGTCAGGAGGTCCCAATTAATCATTCGTCCTCCATTCACTCCTATCTAACACGCTCATGCACGCTTGCGGGAAGTCCAAGCCCCTCAACCCACAAAACATCCTTACCCCCTCTTTCCAAACCTTCGAGGACGACCCCTACCCCTCTTTCCTTCCCCTATAGATTTATATGCTTTCCTGTCCATTCTACTTTGAACCATTCTCTCTAAAGGCCAAACCACCTCAACAACCAGCCCTCTTCTGCCCTCTGACTAATGCTTTTATTAACTCCACGACCTTCTCCTAATTTTCCACAGCTCCCGAATTTTCTGCATAATATTTACACCACACATTGCCCTTAGACAGGACATCTCCACTGCCACCTCCAACCGTCTACCTCCTGGCTGCATTTACCACCCAAGCTTCACAACCATATAAAAAGCGTTGGTACTACTATACTTTCATACATTCCCTTCTTGCCTCCAAAGATAACGTTTTTTACGCCCCACATATACCTAACGCACCACACACCTTTTTTTTTCCCTCAACCAATTCATGATTAACCCATCCATCATAATCCATCCGCCTACACGTCAACTCCCAAGTATCTAAAACAATTCCACTACTTCCATATATATACATTTTTTTTTTTATCCTCTTCCATACATTTATTAAATAATTGCACAAAGTAAAAATACCAACCACTCCAAAACTATATCCCCACCTGCTTTTTAAACATTTCTATCTTATCCCCGCAATCCCGGCTGCCTTACACCCATTCATTTTACCTACTGCCTCACGAACTCCCCCACACTCACAAATGGCTCTTCCTCACCTCCTACAAGATTTGTTCCTCCTTGCCCTAACACGAAAACACAGCTTTCCCTATCTTCATCAACATTTAACATTCCATCAAAATATTCCCTTCATCTTCCCAATACCTCTACTCTCCATTTATAACTCTCCTCCGTCCGATTTTTAACTGACAAATCCATTAGATCCTCTAAGCTTTCTTAACTTGTTAATTCTCACTCCAAAACTTTTTCTTATTTTCAACAAATTTGTTGATAACTCTCACCCACTCCCATTTGCTCTCTTTTACATTGCTACAACCACTCTCTAACCTCTCTATTTTTCTCCATATACTCTTCCCGTCTTGCATCACTCTAACTTTGTAAAAAACTTCTCATATGCTATACTTTTTCTCCCTTAATACTCTCTTCACATCACATTCACCATCGCTCCTCTCCCACCCGCACTCCTCTTTCCAGTAACCACAAACTTCTGCTGAACACTCTAACCCTACATTTTTAACCTACCCCATACCTCTCGACCCACCATTGCCTATGCTCCATAAGCCCATCATACTTCCAATAGCTGTTTATATCTTACTACCCTAAATGCCTCCTCTTTTAGTTTATAAAACCTTCACCTCTCTCTCCTCCCTATGCTTCTATTCTCATTGCATCCTCCCAACTACCTTTTACTCTCAGTGTAAGCTACAACTAAAAGTGAACTGATATAATCTGTGGCCCCTCTACCACAAATGTCAGCCTGAAGTCTACTCAACAGTCTTTTATCTACCAAAACATAACCCAACAAACTACTGTCATTTCGCCCTACATCATATTTTTGTATACTTAAATTATCCTCTTTTTCTTAATATATGTATAACACCTATAACTAAACTCCTTTCTAAACAAAGTACATCAAGGGCTTCCCATTATCATTTACCACCTTGCAACCCTTCCAAACTACCTACCACACCCTCCTCTAAAATTTCTCCACTTTAGCATACAGTCCCCTACCCAAACAATTAACTCTCTCACTTGGCTCAAAGGCTCCTATACATTCACTTTAACCCTCTCCCAAAATCTCTCTCTCTTCACCCTGCAACCTCGCTCCTCCAGGTGCATACACCTTAATATGACCCACTTCTCGCATCCAACCTTTACTTTAATACACATAATTTCTTGAATTTACACATTCATTTCTCTTTCCTCCTTCCATAACTGATCATTTCAACAATTACTGCTACCTCTTCCTTTTGCTCTACTCCTCTCAGATACTCCCAGATTTAATTCCCATTATTTCCCCCCACCGAAACGTCCCCTACCCCCTTCAGGTTTATTACGCTTAGGCCAGGACATCCAACTTCTTTTCCATCCATAACATCAGCCATCATCTGTTTCTTGTCATCCGCACTACATCCACGCCTACATTTAAGCATCCCATTTTTATAAAGTTTTTCTTCTTCTCTTTTTTAGTAAAGTCTACCAGAGGAAGGGGTTACTAGCCATTGCACCGGAATTTTTTAGTCGCCTCATACACACGCATGCTTACGGAGGAAAGATTCTTTTCCACATGTGCCCATAGGACATAGAAAAATAAAGAGTCAACAAGAGCTAATAGAAAAGGAGAAAAACCAGATGTACTATATATATAATATGCAATGAGCGCGACTGTGAAGTGTGACCAAAGTGAAAGTAGGAGTAGCAAGATCTGTTTTTCACAGTCATCTGGCAGGACGGTAGTACTTCCTGGGTGTTGCTGTCTACCAACCTACACCTACGTATTACTACCTACTACCTTGTAGGAAGAGGTAAGTACCTAAGGATTGCAGAGAGCATGCATACGTTCCTTTGTTAAAGCAAAGGGCTAAAGAAAGTGCAAAAATAATAGGGGGATAAGTCTCTTGATATAGGCCTTGGCAAAGTGTATGAAGTTATTAATTGAAAGAATTAAGAGTAAGACGGAGAAAAGGATAGCAGATGAACAAGGAGGTTTTTAGGAAAGGTTAGGGGGTGTGTGGACCAGGTGTTTACAGTGCAACATATAAGTGAACGTATTAGCTAAGGCATTAGATGTGGCATTTATGGAATTGGAAAAGGCTATTACGAGGTGGATAGGGGGCCATGTGGCAGATTTTTGCAGGTGTATGGTGTAGAAGGTAGGTTACTGAAAGAAGTGAAGAGTTTTTACGAGGATAGGAGGCTCAAGTTAGGTATGTGGGAAAAGAGGGAAATTATTTCCCAGTAAAAGAAAGGGCCTTAGACAAGGATGTGTGATGTCACCATGGTTGTTTAATATATTTATAGATGGGGTTGTAAGAGAAGTAAATGCGAGGGTCTTGGCAAGAGGCGTGGATTTTAAAAGATAAAGAATCAACATAAAAAGGGAGTTGTCACAGTTGCTCTTTGCTGATGACACTGTGCTCTTGGGAGATTTGAAGAAAGTTGCAGAGATTGGTGGATAAATTTTGGGTAGGGTGTGCAAAAGAAGAAAATTGAAAGTGAATACAGGAATAGTAAGGTTATGAGGATAACAAAAAGATTAGGTGATGAAAGATTGGATATCAGATTGGAGGGGGGAGATATGGAGGAGGTAAAATGTATTCAGATATTGGGAGTGGACGTGTCAGCGGATGGGGTCATGAAAGATGAGGTGAATCATAGAATTGATGAGGGGAAAAAGGGTGAGTGGTGCACTAAGGAGTCTGTGGAGACAAAGAACTTTGTCCATGCAGGCAAAGAGGGAATGTATGAGAGTGTAGTTTTACCAACGCTCTTATATGGGTGTGAAGCATGGGTGATGAATGTTGCAGCGAGGAGAAGGCTGGAGGAAGAGGAGATGTCAGTCTGAGAGCAATGTGTGGTGTGAAATAAAAGCAGAGAATTGTAGTTTAGAAGTTAGGAGGAGGTGCAGGATTACCAAAACTGTTGTCCGGAGGGCTGAGGAAGGGTTGTTGAGGTGGGTTTGGACATGTAGAGAGAATGGAGCGAAAAAGAATAACTTCAAGAGTGTATCAGTCTGTAGTGGAAGGAAGGCGGGGTAGGGGTCGGCCCAGGAAAGGTTGAGGGAGGGGGTAAAGGAGGTTTTGTGTGCGAGGGGCTTGGACTTCCAGCAGGCATGCGTGAGCGTGTTTGATAGGAGTGGAGACAAATGGTTTTTTTAAAACTTGACGTGCTGTTGGAGTGTGAGCAAAATAACATTTATGAAGGGGTTCAGGGGAAAACCCGGGAGAGCCGGACTTGAGTCCTGGAGATGGGGAAATACAGTGCCTGCACTCTGAAGGAGGGGTGTTAATGTTGCAGTTTAAAAACTGTAGTGTAAAGCACCCTTCTGGCAAGACAGTGATGGAGTGAATGATGGTGAAAGTTTTTCTTTTTCGGGCCACCCTGCCTTGGTGGGAATCGCCATGTGCTAAAAAAAAAAAAAAAAAAAAAAAAAAATATATATATTATTTATATATAATATATATATATTTTTATATATATATAAAATAAATATATATATAAAAAATTTTTGTTTTTTTTAGGGAAAAAA
>NW_026478634.1:0-23086 GCF_026875155.1 Cherax quadricarinatus | reverse complement strand
GAAATTACTGCAACCAAAAACTCCTAAATCTTTTCGCAATCCGTAATATTAAGATCTACATTATTTAGTTTAATTGGCAGGGTTATTGTCCTGCCCCAACATTTAGAACTTTGCATTTGTCTTTTTAAAAACTGTCTGCCATTCTCCGACCACTGCATCATCTATTAAAAATTTTCCGGGAGGCTCGAATTCCTGTCAGAATGAATTCGAGGCCTATTTTGGTGTCATCGGCAAACTTCCCGATTCCCCTTTTTATGCCCTCATCTATGTCTTTATGTAGATGTGAACAGGGGGGGCCAACACTGCCCCCTGTGGAAACCGCCGTGACACTTCCCCACTCTTTTTCTCCCCATTTAGCAAACTCTCTGCTCCCATTTTCAACCATCCTCTATCGGAAAAATTTTCCTCCATTCCATGTGCTTTAATTTTCCTAAATATCTCTGATGGGGACCCTGTAAAAACCCTTACTAAAGCCCAAATATAACAATACATATTCTTTACCATGATCTACCCCCTCAAATACCTATAAAAAAAAAGTTAAAAAATTCGTAAGGCAGGAACGCCCCTTTGAAAAAACCATGCTGAGATTCGTTATTAATTTATGTTTTTCAAGGGGGTACGAACTGCCTCGGCAATTATGATTCCATAAATTTCCCACTATGGGGTTAGGCTTATGGCAAGTTCGAAGCAAAGGACTGTCATTTGTTTTAAAAAAGGTATCACATTTGCCTTTTTCCACTTATCCCCCAGCCATTTGTAGTGATATTTTTGAAAAGATTACCAAAGGTGGCTAACTCCTTTTACTTTCCCTTTAAAACCCCTTTGCATACAGCATTCAGGCCTGGGATTTGTTGGGTTTTTTATTTATCTTTTCCCAAAGGACCATGTCATTGTGCCCCCTAAAGTGCCAGTTTTATTATTCCGTTCTACTAATTTTTCATTTCTGGAATATCGCTGGATCCTCTGTGTAAAAAATGAGAGGGGTATGTGTTAAAAATTCTACAATTTCCTTATCACTGTCAGTGGTGACCCGGGAACTTTTTAGTGGGCCCATTTGCCCCGATCTTACTCGTAACCTGAAAGAATCCTTTTTAGTCTTGATTCCTTGCAACTTTTAACTCATATCTCTTTTGCTTTTCTAATTCCCCTTTTTTTTTCTCTCTTTAACTGAATTATCGATTTTTCAATTGCCCCCCTCCTCTTTGATTTTCCTATATATGCCTCTCTTTTGACCAATCAGATATTTAATCTATTGTTTATCCATTTTGGGCATTTTGTTTTATCTGATTTCCCTTTGGAACATAATTTTACTGAGCGCTGAACTATCCCCTGGAAAAGCATAACGGCAAAACCCCCACCTACCTGACCCTTAGTCAGGGCATTCCTTCAGCCCACCTAAGTAATTTTTAGTCCTATGAAAACAGCCAAGCGAAAGTCAGGGGGGGATTATTGCCATTATTAGGGGAATTCCAGATATATTAAAATGATGATTTTTGATACTTTCCCCAAATCATCATTAACCCAAGATTATTAAATTTGTTTTCCCCCACTGGGAAAAACCCAAATCAAAGGGGGTTATTTCCCCTAGTTGGCTCTGTCACAAACTGTTTTAAAACAATCCTGGTCGTATCAAGAAAGTCACCTGATCTAAATTTCCTGCAAATTGCTCCATTTAATCTGCTATAGTTGAAACTCCCATTAGCACAACATTTTCGATGTAGATGCCTTACGATTTCGTCCCCAAAAAAATTTACTGCACTCCCCTTCAAATTTTGGGGGCCCCGTAAATCACACCCAAAAAAAGTTTTTCCGGGCCCCCGGGAAACGAAAACCCAAAAAGATTCAGTGGCGACGCTTAATTTAAAATTTTTTCTAACACAACAATTTAAATTTCTCGACAACATCGCACTCCACCACCTTTCCGTTGCCTGTCATGGGAATAATTTATAGCCTTGTATGTGACATTCAAAGGGATCTCCTTCTTTCGATTTAGCCAGGTCTCTGTTATAGCATTATCTATGTTTCCTGCACTTGCAATTAATCTTAGCCCTCTATTTTATTTTTACCTCCTGCTATTTTTAGTAAAAACCCTTTAAAGGGGGCTAGTCCCTTGCTGCCCTCTGTGTCCCCCTTTGTTTGTGACCCCGACAAATTTTCTTTATTTATAACTTTAGCTGAATGCCTTTTTTTCATTTAGTTTTCCCAAACCCCAAACCCCCCTTCAAGATTTCCTTTGTTTTTGGAAGATGAAGCCCCCTGGGTTTGGGGAAAGTTTCCTCAAAAAAGATACCCAAAGGGGTTTCACATGGTCTAATTTAACATGTCGGTTCTCTGAACCATTCATTACAAAAAAACAACCCCCTCACCACCGCCCCAGGAAAAAAAACAACAAACTGGCGACTCCCCTCCAACTCCACTCCCTTCAAAGGGTTCTCCATGATAATAGGTGAGTATACCTGCAACATAAGGAAAATCTTGCTAAAAAACGAAATCAAAAGATATCAAAGCCACTTGTGCGACGAGAATCCAAATAACCAACCCGAGAACAAATCCAAAACCTTGAAGAGAAGATAACATCGGAAAGTGTTGACTCAGAAAATATCTGAAAAAAGCTATAGCCAGTCACACTGAACAAATAACAACAATAAATATGAAGGTTGAAGAAGCAATCAAGGACTGGAATCAGAACATGCACACTCGACTAATGAATACCTTGATTTCCAAGACGACAAAACTGAACAAGATAAGTTGTCTGATGCAGTTAAAATAAACAGTCCACACATCCTAGTGACATAACACAAGCACAGTGCAAAGAAACTGCTGTCAGGATAATACAGGACCACGTACAAGTCATCGTGCAAAACAATGAAATCAAGAAACACGTTTGTTAGGAAAACCAGGAAGTAAACACAGTATAATGATCCGACTTCATTCATACGATAAAAGAAAGGACCTAATTAAATCAGCAATTACAATAAAAAATGGAGTGTACATAAATGAGTGTCTAACAAAAAAACGTCAAAAACCTTCTGTTCAGGCTGAGAAAACTTAAACAGGAAAACAAAATACACCATGTGTTTCACGCGAGATGGGAAAATCTAGTAAGGAAAACATCAACAGGACAACAATATACCATCTCAAACGAACATGATTTCTCTACCTTCCTTAGAAAAGCTGACATTTCTGTAACAGATTAGATAAGTGCCCTTAATACATATATACGTGTGGTGCATATAGTGTACGTTACTATTATATTGTACATTATTATTTTTATTATTTTTCATCACTAGCTAATGCCAACTACCTCCAATACTCTATAATTCTTTCTTACTGCTATTAATTGCTCATAATTTTGTGTTACAAGTCAAATCTTACTCCAAATTAACATTATTCATCGTTCTTACCTGTCCATTTATTTTGTTTACCACTACTTGTTTTAGTCACCTTTTATTGTGTGTGCAATTAGTATATATTCCAATTACTTTTTTGTAAGTCCCAAAAACTATCTTCTGCTAGCTAGTACCAAGTACCTCATTTTTTCTTTTTTTGTTACTTTTTATTGTGCATAAACAACTCAATCTGTCATTTAACCATTATTATTTTAGTCCCTTATATATTTTCTCCATTATTTTTAGCTTTATATAACTACCTATCTGAGTTTACCTGGAGAGAGTTCAAGGGGCTAACGCCCCGCGTGCCCTCTGTGACAGGCTTCCTTGGTGGATCAGACTGATCAAACCAGGTGTTACTGCTGGCTTGCACGCAACCAAAGTACGACCACAGCCGCTGATCAGGAACCGACTTTACCTATAATTACAATTGTTAATAATCAAGGTTCTTTATAGGTGCTAAATTGAAAATAAGTCACTATTTTGCCATTATATTCCAAAACTCATTATATTGTTTTCCCCTAACTCTAATTTAAAAAATTACCTTAAAAGTACTACTATATCATTTCCCCAAAGCCCCTTTTATTGATCATCCCTTTATTTGTTACCCAAATTTATTTTAGTCTCTTTTATATTTTTTTCCTTTATTTTCGCTTTAAAAACTCCCTTACTATTTTTTTATTACATTGTTAAATAATCAGGTGCTATTTTTTGTTTTAGAAATTTATTTTGTTTTATATTTAAATTTTAACATAGATCACTACAAATCTTATGTTACAAGCATTTCCTGTACCAACCTCTTATTAATGATTTAAAAAGAATAAAAACTTACTGTAATTCTACACTGCGAAAATCAAACGCACTTCTCAGTGCCAACAACAACAAACTGTTTTTAAACTCAATCTTTTTGCAAAAGAACCTAAATTTAAAAAACCCAATAGTTTTAAATTGAAAAATGGAAATAATAAATGTTTTTTTCTTTAAACCCTAAACCCAATTAGGAAAAAAGGGGGTAAGGAAATTTTATTTTTTCCCCTAAAAATTTTAATAATTAAAGGGGAAAATTTTTGGGGGATTTTATTTTAAATTAAAAAAAAAATATAAAAAAAAAAATTTAAAATTTTAAAATTAAATTTTAAAAATTACCCAATTTTTTAAAATAAAAAATTTTTTAAAAAAAAAATTACTTTTTATTTTTCAAATTTTTTTTCCCCAAAAATTTTTTTTTTTTTCCAAAAAAAAAATAATTTTTCCAAATAAAAATTGTAAATTTTTAAAAAGGGGTTTTTTTAAATTCCCAAGGGAATTTGGGTTTTTTTTTAAAATTTAAATTTTAATCTGGTAAAAATTAAAAAAAAATTAATTGTTTTAATTTTTTTTATATAATTTGTAAAAAGACTATGAAAAATTATTTTTTCAATCAAAAATATGGGTTAATTTTTAATTGGAATATTAAAATTTTAAAAAAATTCCTAATTTTTTAAATTTAAAAAATTTTAAAGTTTTTAATTTCAAGAAACCGCAGTTGATAAAAAAGAACCTATCCATCGGTTTTTAAAGCCCCTTTTTTTCCCCCCCTTTTGCCTATTCTATTTAAAAATGATGACACTACTCAATTAGGGAACCTATTTTACATAATATGTCTCATTACACAAACTGAAACCGGCAAACCCTGATACTCAGAGCTATCCTTCCCGGGTTACACACCATAAACAACTGTGGGCCAACCCCAACAAGGGGGTGGAACCTATTTCTACTCAGACCAATAGAATGTACATAAAACTGCACAAGGGATGAACATGGGGAATATATAATAGCTAAATTAAAAACCCAAAACCTACAAAAAACTCTCCATTGATAAAATCTAAAAGGTTCCAAATCAAACATTACCAATTTATCAAAACCTGGGAAATTTGAAAACTGTTGCAGCATGAAAAAAAGATCCTTACTACTCTAGGTGATTCAAATAAACCCCTAAAGACCGGGACCCACACGTTTTTTTAATCACAAACAAAAGGGGAACTGCAGTTGCTACCAACAAACAAAACCTGTGATAAAAGGTTCGGGAGAACCGAATGTTGATAAATTAGACCATGGCAACTTTGGGGTTTCTTATTGGGGAAACGTTTCGCCCACAGTGGCTTCAACCCATAGGTAGGAAAACTTGAAGAACAGGGGAGAAAAAGGTAATCGTCCCTAAACCCTTTGATCGATGTGTCATCCATCAATCTTAAATGAAAGGGGACTATGAGGGGAGAAGCAGCTTAAAAACGTTGGCAGGGAGGTGCAGCAGCATAGGTGGTTCCATTTTTCAATTGGAAGTAGGTCGTGCCAAGAATAGAAACGAAAATTCCTAATATTAAGATCCCAGAAGCTGCAGTGTCTGAAAAGGGTTTTTTGATGAATGGTTCAGAGAACCGACATGTTGATAAATAGACACATGGATCCATACGGTTTATAAGCGCTTTTCCCCCGCTCATATGCCTATTCTATTCAAAATTTATGGGCTGAAAAACATCGACTCAAGGTTGAGGATGATTACCTCATTCTCCCCTGTTTTTCAAGTTTCCCCTACGTATGGTGTAAAAATACCCAAGATTGCACATTTGTCTAATTTTCAAAAAGTCGGTTCTCGAAACCCTTCATCTACAAAAATTGTCGACACTGCAATTCTTGGGATTTAATACTTAGGAATTCTTCGCTTGCCTAATTCTTGGGCACGACCTACTTCCACATTGAACAAATGTGACACCACCTTTGCTGCTCCCACCTCTCCTGCCATAGGCTTATAAGCTGCTTCTCCGTGATATGCGTATTCTATTCAAGTTTGGGAGGATGAAAAATCTCCCAAAGGGGGTTGAGGATTTGTTAAACCTTTTTTCTCTTCTTGTTCTTCATTTTTCTCCTAGGGGGGATGATGAAGCCACTGTGGGGCCCGAAACTTTTTCCTCAATAAAAGTTTCCCCAAGAGTTGCCATGTGTGTGATGAATGTTAAAAAAAACCGACAAGTTAAAGATTGAGCCCACTAATGCATTAGTGTCTAAAATCTTAAAACTTGCCCGGTTTTTCAAACCATTATCACAACTGTCGGGACCACTGCAGCTCATGGGATTTGTTACAAAGAAATTTTTTAAACATTTGGGCCCGACCTTTGGACGAAGACCTATTTCGACTAGTGGATGGTCCCATATAAACCTCACCCCCCTCCTGCTTCCCCTTGCCCTCATACGTTTTAGCCACGTCTACGGCCTTATGCTGTCATTCTACAAGTTTTGGAGGAACACATCGACTCCAGGTGGGGGGGACTGATTCCCTTTCAAATTCCTCCCCCTCCTTACCCTTTCAAATTTGTATCGGGAATGATAAAACCCAATGTGGGCGAAAGTTTCCGGGAAAACAAAGGGATTCCCATATGTTGCATTAGTTTTCAATTTTCCCAAGTTGCACATGTGTTTTAATTTTTCAGTAAAAAAACCCTTACAAGGTTCGGGAGACTAGTTTTTCCCTTTACTTGACCATTTCTGGCCCAAACCCAACCATACCCCTTTAAAAAATCAGGCTTTAATCACAGATAATCCCAAAAAGTTTATTCTCTAAAGGATTAAAATGCTGAGTTTACGAAATTTGGTTTTTTGTTTGGGTTTTCATGTAGTAAAATTGTGATTCGGGGTGTTTCCACTAGAAAAGCTTTTGCATGGTAGGCATTTGGGCATAATTAGTTTTTTCTTAATTGTAAAAAATTACCCAAAATTTTTGGGGAAGTTGGTTTATGGGGTAAGTGATAAATACTAGTTTATGAGTTTAGCAATGTGGGAAAAGGGGCGGAGAGGGGGGGTTCAGGGGTAAGTGTTTTTAATTATTTTGGGGGATTTTTTTGATTTTTTCTTTTCCCAGTTTTTTGGGCCTTTGAATACATTGAATTTTTGTAAAGGTTTTAGTCGGACACGGGGATGTGTAGAGATGTTTGTGTTGGTGTTATCCCGGGGTTCTGTCACAATTCTAGAAAGCGTTTTAGGTCAAGGGTGAATTAGTTTGGCCCCTGTAGTATAGATTGCACAGTGTAAGTGTGGATGTACTGAACTGGGAGTAATTTAGATCTTTGAAGAGTGGGGGGGGTGTGCTCCCGGGGGTGGGTTTTAGTGATTATTCTTTCTGCAGCTTTTTTGTTGGGTATTATTGGCTTTAGGTGTGTTGTTTGCAGTTGACCCCCAAAGCAAAAAATAGATAGGTGAGGTAGGGAAAAAATAAGTGAGTGGTTAGTGTGAAAAGGGATTTTGCGGATGTATGTATCTTGGAGAGGACCCCAACCGTTTTGGATACTTTTTTGGTATATGCGGGATAGGGTGCTAAAATTTTCAGGTTGTTGTCAAGGTATAAGCCTAGGTTTTTCCCCCCCTTTTTCTGGTAATTAGGGTTGAAATTTTAAATGTTATTTGTGCATCTCCTGCTCTGCTACCAAAACATAATATAGTAAGTTTTGTCAGTTTTAAAGTTTAAGTTTATTGGTGTATCCAAGTCGTATTTTAATCAGCCCCTATTCACAATGGTATTGAGGGGGGCAAGTTTAGGTGGAGATGACAAAAGTCATGTCTCAGAAAAGAGAAGGGGTTTCAGGTGTTGGGAACGTTTGGAAGGTCATTGATGTTTGGGGAAGAGCAGGGGACAAGGACACTTCCCTGCGGAACTCCAGTTTCAAGTGGCCGTGTTGGATGCTGTGTTTTTAAGGGTGACGTATGTACCTATTAGTAATGTAAGATTTTTAAAAAAGCAAGACATGGCCCCTTTACCGTAGTGGTCAAGTTGTGGAGTGGTTTGGTGGTTTACTGTGTCAAAAAACTTTTTTAGGTCAAAAAAAATTCCCAGTGGATTTTCCTTATTTTCAATGCTGTGTAAAGCAGATCTAAATTTTTTTTTATTGCATCTTTTTTGGGTTTTATTTTCCTGAATCCAAATGGCGGGGTTGGTTGTTTTGAGGTTATAAAGAATACGCTTTGTCACAGTTTCCAAGATTTTGGTTTGCATGGTAAGTTAGATATTGGGCCCTTTGTTGTTTAAGTCTGTAGGGTCCCCACTTTATGTATTGGTGTACCCTTGCCATCTGAGTAGTTGGGACCCCCTACCCTACTTTCCTCATAAAACTTTGGTAAAAAATTTCCCCAAGACAATACTAAAGTCACCTTCAGACTTACAATAGGCAGCCCTTTTAAAAACTTCACAACAGCAGTAAAAAACATTGAGGCACATGAGTAAAATCTATAAGAATTGACGAATGTACGTATTAATAATTTCTAAAAAAGACCCCAAAACTCTATAAAAGAAAAGCCCTAAAAAAAATTTAAAAAGATGACAACTAAGAGACTGAACAGTCCCCGGTAACACCCCCCATTCTCAAAAACCCTAAAAACAAAACACCCATACGAAAAACAGTACGAATGGGCACATAACCCGAGACCCAAACAAAACGTTATCGTCAATTCAAACCACCGTGAAGGGAAAAAAAATTGATTTGAAAAACAGAAACCCAAATTACGGGGGGGACATAAAAAAACCTGGAAAACCCATCAGAAATTCGGAAACAAAAAAGATATCCGAAATACGAAATAAAATTAGCAAAACAATAACCCCAACTCCCCCCAAACAAAAACCCCAAAACAGATCAATGATTTCTTCCCCCACTATAGGAAAAAACCTTCCTAAAATCCCAAGCACAGATACCCCCCCAATGATACCTAAAGGAAACGTTTCGCTCTCAGGGCTTTATCAACCCTTAAAAAACAAACAGGGAACAGGGGGTTTTTAAAGGCTCAGAGTGAGGTGTAATATAGGAGGTCCCATTTCGAGTTCATGTGGAATAGTAAGTAGTAGTTAAACAAAAGTATACATATGGAAAACAATTAATTGTACATGAGTAAAAGGATATAAAAAGCTATTACTTGGGTAACATAAAAAGGTTGGACAAATATAGACTGGAAAAGCAGCTTGTTCAGTGTTCACTCCCTGAAATGTGCTTTGTGTAGAATAACAGGAGAGACTATTGTGATGGCGGGTGTACCGTTTTCAGGAGGATTCTTGCTAAGACTTCGGAGATGGTGAAGCTCCCGGTTTTTTTTGTTTAATTGTATTCAAAAACAGCGATCGGGTGATTCGAGGCACTTTCGTCTGCGGAAATTAGTTTCTTTGATCATAATTGGGCGTCTCTGAATTTCATGAGATGATTGGTGAAATTTCGGTGTTGTACACAGGCGTTGTTCAAGTTATCGTTCCTACATGCGTAAATGTGTTCATTGAGGGGGTGTCGAGGTTTCTTGCTGTTTCACCTACGTAAATCTTGTCACAGCCTCCACAGGGTATAGTGTAAACTCCTGCATTGACTGGTTCGTGGTGCTTGGATTTTGTCCTGGTTAGATCCTTTATTGAAGTGCTAGAAGCGATGGGGACTCTGGTGTTAGCTTGTGAAAGCACTTTTTGGGGGTTCAGTGCAACCTGGTGTTGGGAGAATTATAACTTTGTTGGAGTTGGGGTTGATGGTGGAGAATTAATGATCTGAAGAGCTTTTCTTGCGCTTTTGATGAAAAAAAAAGGAAAAAGTAACTCAGTGAATGTTTGATGAAAGTATGAAATTCCTCGTCAAGAAAAGGACTACAACAAATTCGGAATGCTCTTAGGAAAAACCCGATGATGATGCCCTTTTGGGGCTTGGGGATCTTTACTGGGAAAAAAGGGGTGGATTTTTTTTACTGGGGTTTTTGATAACTTGAAATCTTAGGTTGTTTTTTTTTTTAATTTTTTTTTTTTTATTTTTTTTTTTTTTTTTTTTTTTTTTTTTTTTTTTTTTTTTTTTTTTTTTCTAACCCGGGTTTAAGGGGGAGTCGGGAAGGTTCGGATTGGGGTTTTCCATGTTAATTGGGGGACGGGCCTGTGGGGGGCCCTTCCAGTGTGGGTTTTTTTAGAGTGTATTAAAGAAAAAACGTTGAAAAATTAACACAGGTTCCAATAAGCAAACAAAATTTGGGGGTAGGGGTGGGGGACTTCCCTGTCGAGGTTTTTTTGTAGGCTTTTTGAAAAGGAAGTCACATCCCCAAACTTTAGTTTTTGTTTTTGGTGTAGAATTCGTGCGGTTGAGAAGGTCGCCTGAGGGTTTGATGAGAGGGGGATGGTAGAAAACGGAAAAATGTTTGGAGAATGGCTGTTTGGGGGGGAAATGGGTATTTCCGCGTTTTTATGGGTCTGAGAGGAATATTATGTTTATGGGTCTTGGGTAAACCATACATGTGTGCTGGTTTTAGGGTTTTCTTGGTAACAAGTACAGAAGTTTCTTCCCTTCTCTAGTGCGTTTGAGTATTTGTCTGGTTTTGTATAGAAAATCTTTTGTGAGCGTCTCCCACTGTTGAGTGCTGATGGGTTCGTATGTAGATTGAATGTGCCTGGGTTTGCTGCATTTGCAAGGTGTGCATACATCATGCAGTACAACACCTTAGAGGGAGCAGCGTCAGGGAGTGCAGAAAGGGAATTGCTGGATAGAGATGACTGCTGTGTGGCTTGTAGAATTCTGGTGGTGTCCGACTGGAGTTTTGAAATGGCGGTGTATGTCGGCGATTTGGGACTATTCTTCTTGGTTTCTTTTTTAATTTTTTCGACATTACTTTTTTTTTGTATGGGCATTTAACTGCAAGGGTATGTGGTACCCTGCAGTTAAAAACTGTTGGAGTGGGATTGGTGGGGGCGGCTTTGAATTATGACCTTCATTTCCACGGAGAAAAATTTTTGCTTTAAGGGGCAGCCTTTTTTGAAGTTTAAAGATAACAGTTTCCCAAAAGGGGGAGACATGGGGAAAAGTTCAGGTTCAATGTGGCGTGGGTGTTGTGGAATATGAGTAGCTAGCCTTAGCAGTGCTTGGGTAGCCATTCTTGTTTTTAAAAGGTGATTTTGTCTAGATGAGCATTGGGAAATTTGCTGATGGGGGTCTACAGAGGCCCCGGGTTTGGTCTTTGATGAGGTCTTCATTCCTGGAATAGTTGATTCTTTCCCAATTGTTTAACAAAAACTGAACGTTTCGCCAGCAAGGAGGGAGACGGTGATATGATGAATTGTCGGTCCCGTAATGTGTTCATTGCAGTGTCGTCCATAAGTTTAGCTGCTTCATTGTCGTGGGTTTGCAGACGACAAAAAAAGGAATTCCTTGAGTGAGTGGATCGTGTGAATTGAGATGAAAGGCAGGTCCTCATAGCGGCAGCAAGTAATAGTTTAGTGGAATCATTTATAACACCACTGGCTGGTTTGATTTTAACCGATTCGAAAAATTTTCGAAAGGTAGAGGGTTTTTCCCTCCCCAAAGGGAATGTGGGGAAATAAACACAGGGAAGGAACTGGCGCTTATATACGTCAGTAAGAACGCGTAGCAGACAGGGCTAGTCATGGTAGGGGGGATTCCCCTGACGCCTATATAAGCGCCCTCTCCTTACCTTTCTCAGAATCTCTAAACCCGGTGTTGTAAAAAACCACCTCCAAGGCTGAGGGACTGTTACCTCATCTTTTTTTATAGTTCTTCTGTTTTTTAATTATGTCCAAAAATTTTTTATTGAAAAAGCCCCTGGATGGGGAAACGTTTACAAAAGATATTTTAAATGACTGGTTCAGAGACCGACATGTTGAAAAATTAGAACATGTGCAACTTTGGGGATCTTTATTTAGGAAACGTTTGCCACACAGTGGGTTCATCATCCAACGTAGGAGAAACTTTAAGAAAGGAGGGAATGAGGAAACAGTCCTCAGCCCTTTGGTCGATGTGTTCAGTCCTCAATCTTGAATAGAATACGGAATAGAGCGGGAAGGGAGTTATAAACCGATGGAGGGAGGGCAGCAGTATAGGTGGGGTCCATTTGTTCGTGTGGAAGTAGGTCGTGCCCAAGAATTAGGAAAGCAAAAGAATTCCAAGTTTTAAAGATCCAAGAAGTTGCAGTGTCTGACAGGTTTGTAGATAAATTTTTCGAGAACCGACATTTTGATAAAAAGATAAAAAAAGATCCAAGAGTTGCACAGTGTCTAATTTTTAAAATAAAGAAAACCAGAATTTGCCAACTTTCATTTGTCGGTTTTGATACCGGGAAAATAAAAACATATGCAGTTTAAGTGCCCTTTAAAGTGAGATTATAGAAGCCATCTCGATAGTTGATTAATGTTTACTCGCGGGATTCACAAGAGGCGGTCTTGTCTAACAAATTTATTAATTTCTTCAGAAAAGCTTTTGAGGCTGTGACCACGATAAAGATTTGATTTATTTACTTAGATTTTAGTAAGGGTTTTTTGATAGATTTCCGCAAAAAAAGACTGTTAAAGAAAGTGGAAGCTCATGGATTGGGGAAAAGTGCTCTCGTGGATCGAGTCAGGGTCACGACAGGAGCAGGAGTGTCCAAAAAAGGGGTTAAACCCGGGGAGGGGGGGTAGTAACAAGGGGGTTCCACAGGGAACAGTCTTGGGCCCGTTGTTGTTTAAAATTTATATCAGTGATCTTGAGAAGGAATTACTAGTGTTGAGAAAATTCGCCGATGACACAACGATGGGGGATAATTGATTCAAACGTAGTGTTGGGAATTTCCCAAAAAAGATTTAGAAAAAACTCTTTTCTTGGTCGAAAAGTGGCAGATGAGTTCAATGTTGATAAATGCAGGTTCTGAAGTGGGGTGTCCAAAAACCCAGAAATTTAATTTAAAATGATGTAGAACTTACCCTACGATTGCGAAAAGGATTGGGGGTTCGGTGAGCAGCAACCTTAAACCAATACAGCTGTGCATAAGTGTAAAAAAAGGGAAAAATAGATTACGGGGTTTATACAAAAAGTTAAGCAACAGAAGTCAGAGGCTTGCAGCTTTATCATCATTTGTAAGGCCTCCCTAGATTTAGTCAAATTTGGTTCCATATTACAGAGGAATTTTTCGTTAGAAAAAAATTCAGGTAGGATGTAAAATTTTTAAAAAATGCATTAGAAAACTTTTTCCCTTTTGAAGAAAGAATTTAAAACTCTTAGTTACATTCACTTTTAGACAAGAATGAGGGGGGACTGATCGAGGTTAAATGGGAAAATAGGGATTAATAAAGGGGATATAAATAAAATGTTTGCAGGGTTTTTGCATGACATCGTAATGTACATTAGGGGAAGTGTGCCATAATAAAATGATATTTTAGTTGTAAAGAATAATTTTTTTAAATTTATAATGGCTTTGGGGGTATGTAAAGTACTCAACTGTAATTTTAAAGAAATTCTGTTAATGATTTTTTTCCCCGGATGTTTGGGGGTTGCGGAGTAAGGTGGTTTGAGGGATAGTGACGTTAGCATGGTGTGGAGGGTGGGTCGGAATGCTGTGTTTTAAAATAAGTTTGTGTTTTACATCATTTTTTTTACCACTCAAGCCATAGGCTCGCATATGGCTTCCCGGTTTCACACAGGCTCTGACATGGTCAGGGGCTGGGGGATGAGTGAAGAAAAAAGAAAAAGAGGTTTGGTGTAATGACGGCCTGCGTGACGAAGCCTAGTGTGTTTGGGGGCTGAACCCCCGCCAGCGTTGTGGTACCTCATTGGGCGTTTAATTAAGGTTTTTTTTTTTTATTTATGTTATGGTGACTAAATAGTATATTTTCCTAATTTGGGTTTTTGCCTAACCCTCTGTTACCCCAACCCCCCGAAGTCACATCCAGTTTAGCGCTTTCTGTTTTGACTGGGTAGCCCCGGGTGGCCCGGTTTTTGGGTTGGATGTGTTAAATTTTACCTTTGCCTTAGACCGGCTCAAGCCCCCCGTATCCCACATTTCTGCATAACTGGGGGCCCTTTTATTGGAGAAATTTTCAAATTTTTTTGTGGTAATTCAAGTTTGCAAATGGAAAGTTAATAATCATTCTTTTTGGTTTTGGGCAGGTAAGCTTCACTATAACACTCCACTAAAAATAAAATTTTTCCTTTGTTTGCGTATTGCTGGTTTTTAGGGTGTTATTTTTATTTAAAACCTTGTTAAAACTTAGCCCTTTTCAGTTTTGCTCAGGTTGATGTTGTAAAAATCACCACGTTTTTGAGTATCGTATTGCCAGGGAGAGTGTTATTTAAGCAGGGGGAAAACCTTTCTATCTTTTCAGCTTGGTGACAGTGGGGTCCCCTTCAATAACGAGAAGAACGGAGGGGAGAAGGATAAGCCGAGATTCCCCCTTTTGGTTTGAATTCCCTGTGCATCTTTGAAATTGCAGGAGTAACCCCACATAATTGCAGCGGTAAAGAACCGCTTTCCTGTCATCGGGATACTACTCGGGGTTTCTTCTATTTTTGGAAAACTACCCAGGGGGGTCGTAACCAACCCTGCGCCCCCCCCCCACCATCTCAGCAAGGCTCGATTTCAACAACAGTGTCACCAACACCAGACCCCCTATTACTTAGGTTTAATTCAGTTATATTAATTTTTAAATTTTTCATTTTTTTAATGTAAGATTAATATTTTATTTAAGTGTTTTACATTTTAAATTTCTATATAATAAAGTGTTTTGTTTGTCGTTTTTTTTTCTTTTTCTATTCTTTAAATTTTTCCCGGGGAGGACCCAGCCTAGGTAATATGTCTGAAGTTGTTAAGGGCTGAGTAAGCCTTCAAAAGTGGCGACCTTCCCAGGATCAATTACGAATAAAGATTAACTCCACTCGAATTACAATTGAAACTTAACGCCGCATCCACAGACGGTTCCCACAGCCCTGAGTAAATCATTCTTTGGTAGGACTACGGTAGGGATTAAAAGATTTGGTGATTGTTTAGTCTCAATTTTTTTTAAGTAAGTCAGGCAGGATTAATATTTAAATTTCTGCCATTTTTTTCATGTGAGCTTGAAACATTTGGGGATTGACTTAGGGCCCCGGTTTTTTCCAGTGACAATTGTTTCAGTGAGCTTTTTTATTATTCAAGGGAACTGTCATAGGACACTCTTGATTAGTTGGTGAGAAGTTTGGATGGTAAGTGACCCATTTATTACTGTTTGTCGGGCCGGCAAACCTTCGTTTTCGTTAATAAATATTTTTTAAATTGAAGCGGGGATCGAGCCTCTGGTTTATTTACAGTTGAGCGGAGCAGGACTGAACCCCTCCATTTTCAATACCCTTTTTATTTCCCTTGATAGTTTAAGTTATTCTTGAAAGTATGGTAAATATCATTTTTGGATAAAAATGCTGGAAGTAAGTTAGGAATAACGGGGAAAAAAATTTAGAATTTTTCATTAGGCAAAAGACCCGGGAAAACTTGAAAGAGGGGAAAATTTGAGAGAGAGAAAGACAGCTAAAAAGGGAAAAAAGGGGGAATAGGGGAGAGAGAGAATCGAAAGAAAAGAAAAAAAGGAGAGAAAAAGAATTGAAAGAGAAGAGAAAAAGGGAAAAAGGGAAAACCCTTTGAAAGAAGGAGAAAAAGGAGAGGAGAGAATTGAGAGAGAAAACCCAAGAAAGACTTAAAAAGAGGGCGGAAGCCCAAAAAAGAGCGTATAGACTTGATCGTGAGGAAAGAGTAGGGAACGTGAGGAAAAAAGCAAGATAGTGAGGAACAGGTTAAATTAAGAGAACTTGGGGAAAAGAGAAAAAGGATAGAGAAGTTGGGGGAAAAGTAGAGAACGGGAGGAAAGAGCTAGAGGAGGGTTAAATAGAAGAAAAAAGGATGCGAGCCAAAAAAATCTCGCCTTAAATTGGGAAAAAAAAGTTAACAATTAGATGGGAAAGGAAAACGTGCAGTCGTGCACATATTCCAACACCTAATTTCCCTCCCTTAAAAAGGGGGGGGAAGACATAACTTCAAACTTATCGGGTTTTGAAAATACTGCTACTTTCTGTGAATGGCCTGCTGACACGGGTCCAGGTTGGAATGTTTTTTTCTGGTACAGCTTGAATTCTAGCAATTTGTTGCAGGATTCTTAGTAATTTAACCTACTGAAAAGGGCATCCTTAAAGAATATCAAAAAAACCACTAATTTTACAGGAAAGATTTAGGTTCCCACCTTACTCCCTGCCCAGAACTTTCGCGTTACAGGAAACACTCTTCTTTGTTGGGACTTTGGATAGAGAGTTCAGAAATTGATCACGTTATGATCTCTTAGAGCCCTTCATGGTGCTGACCGTTCCTGACAGCTCTTCCCATAGATACAAAACTTTCATCAAGAACGTAACCTGATTAAAGTGAGGAAGTTGCTGGGGGGGGGGCTGTGCCCTGTAGGGGCTCAAAAATTCATAAAGATAAAGGGATCGAACCCAAGGGCAAGGGTTCATCAGACCTGAAAAAAATCAAAGCCTCTGTGGAAAGTAAAATGATTTCTTTTATTCCTTTTTGTCTTTGTGTGGTGTTAAGGGACAAAACGTCCGATTGTTCTTTAAGAAGGTCCAAAAAGTTGGAAGATTTTTTAAAGACGTAATGACCAAGCCCCCTTCGTTCAGGAACATTTAAAGGACTTAATGTATTACCATTTTACGGACATGGATGCACAGTTAGTCATTTCTGATAAGCTTTTCCCCAAACCTTAAAAAAAACTCTTTCCCTCTGCTAACTTTCAGACTACTTGGGGCCCGTGGGGGACACTTTTCCTACCACCCTTTGTTACTTAGGTCTAAGGGGTCCAGGGGTCTAAAGCCGTACTAGCTCCCATCACTTCTTGTCCGTAAAATGGGTTTAATGTAAAAGGTGCATTTTCCCTTCTGTGTTGACCTTTCATCCCCAAAGATGGACAAAGTGTTTCAGACCCTCTTCCTGTAGGGTCAGAGAAGCCCCCGAAAGTTCGATGAGACAATGTTCGTGAGATTTATGTGGGTTTAAAAAAAACCAGTGATGCTATTCAAAAAGCAAAGGTAGTGGTCCCCGGTTCACTTGTTAGTGAAAGGAAGTATCACCCCCGTACCCATAAATGTCTTGACTAGGGCTCAGCCCAAAGCCAGGTTTCTCCTACTGTCCCCCTTTGATTTTTCCTGATTTTAAGCCTTTAGTGTATGAAGGCCCCTTTCCCAAATTTCCCAAAAGTAATTCCCCTTCTCTTCAGAATTCCCAAAATCCCGCTAAACAAAATCAAGTTATCCAAAGGAAAAACTTTTCATAAAATTTGAATATAAAAAAGGGGTATCTTGTACAAGTCAGTATTCAAATTTAAAATTCGATGAGAGACTATTCCTTTCTTAGTTGTTCCAAGTCAATGCAGGGGACTGTTCTTAAAATGGCTCTGACCCCCGTGGCCGGCATTTTCGCTCAAAAAAAAACCCTTAAAAAAAATTGGGGAAACCTATTTTTGGCCAAAAAATGTCCTCAGATATCATCATATTGAGATGTGTAAGTTTGCCAATGTCACCCTCCCGAGGTACCGGCGGTACCTATGGTAAAAATCCTACTTTACGGTACTTTTTGAAAGAGTAGCTTTTGAATCGTTGGTCTTTATCTCATTTCATCGGGGGGACATAGTTTATATTTAACTTGTTGATTTTGTTCGAGTTTCCTGAAGCCGTTCCCTTAAAGACCTAACTCTACAGGGTGGCTAAAACCCCTTTCGTCCATCTTCCCAGGGGGGGTTCCCAAGGAAATTTTGTTGACCGTGGGACACAATTCACATCTGACTTAATGCAACATTTTCCCAACTTTGGGGGAAAGCCTTCTTCCCCAACCTACATCCCAGTGTATGGGAGGATTGAGCGCCAGCATTTGATTCTAAGTCCTTTTTAAGGAAATTTGTCCCTTAAGCTAAGGGTGGCATTGTTACCACCCTGTGCTTTGTTTGCATGAGGGAAGTTCCCAGTGACTCTTTGGGGTTTTTACCTTTTGAACTTTTTCTATGGTAGACAGGCCCGAGCCCATTTTCCATCCTTTAAAGACTTATGGGCTAATGAGAAGGGAAAGCTGAGGTTTATGGGTTTACCCGGAGTGAGTTCCGGGGTCAACGCCCCGCGGCCCGGGCGTGCCAGGCCCCCTGGGGGATCAGAGCCTGACAACCAGGCTGTTGCTGTGGCCACGCAAACCAACGTACGGCCACAGCCCGGTGATCAGGAACGACTTTAGGTGCTTGTCCGTTCCGCTTGAAGACTGCCAGGGGTCTGTTTGGTTAAACCCCTTTTGTGTGCGGGAGGGGTTGAAAAAGTCTCGGGCCCTGACATTATTGTATGGTCTGTTAAGTGTAGTGACACCCCCGCTTTCATTGGGGGGTTGGTGATCGTCTGCCCAAGTCTTTTGCTTTTGTAGTGAGTGATTTTGGTGCAAGTTCGGGATAGTCCCCCTAGGTTTTTTCCAGGTCTATATAATCATGTATCTTCCTCCCGCGTTCCGGGGAAAAAGGTTTTTAACCTCAAGCGCCCCAGTAAATTTAGGGGTTTTACTCCGTTATGCGCGCCGTGAAAAATTCTCTGTACATTTTCTAGGTCGGCAAATTTTACCTGCCTTGTAAGGGGCTCTTGTGTGCAGCAATATTCCCCTAGATAGAACAAGTGACCTGAAAGTGTCGCTGGGTTTGGCCCCCTAGTTTTGAAGGTTTCATTTCCACCTGTCATTTTTCTAGCGATGCGATTGAACAATGTCATGGTCCTTGAAAGGGGAGTCCTCCGAATGTCACTCCCCCCGGTCTTTGACGTTGGTGTTCGCTCTTTTTTTGGCCGAAATTTTTTTTGTATTGATGAGATTTAATTTCCCATGTTTACATATTGAGTAATTGAAATTTTCATGTTGAACTTCATATTGTTTTTGCAGGCCCATGAAAGATTTGGTTGATGTCCCCCCCTGGGCTTTTTAGGTTTGCAAGGGGACATGCAGCAGATTGGGGTCATCTGCAAAGGAAGACACGGTGCTTGGCTGAATCCTTGCTATGTCGGAATGAGGATGAGGAACAAGATGGGACGGTACTGTGCCTTTTGGAACGAGCTTTTCACCGTAGCGCTCGGACTTTTCTTGGGAGATTTTCTCTCTGGTTCTGTTACGGGTTTGATCCATCGACCGAAATTTTCCTGTTATTCCTTTTAACGCATTTTGTGGCTATTACGCCATGGTCACACTTTTCGAAGGGTTTTTTAAAATTGTAATATTATATCTGCATTCTTTTTGTCTTCTAGTGCATTTGGACCTTGTCGTAGTGATTCAATAGTTGGACAGCAGCGCGACCTGTTCTAAGCCCATGTTGCCTGGGTTGGTAATGATGGGTTTCTAGATGGTTGGTGATCTTGCTTCTTAGGACCCTTTCAAAGTTTTTATGATATGGGATGTTAGGTATTGGTCTGTGTTCTTTGCTGTTGCTTTTTCTGCCCCTTTGTGGGTGGGGCTATGTCTGTTGTTTTTTGTAACTGTGGGGCGACCCCCCTGTCCATGCTCCCCCTCCATAGGTGGAAAAAGGGTCGTGATAGGGGGTTCTTGAGTTCTGTGAAAACCCGAGTTCCATGAGTTGGTCCTGGGGCAGGTGCTTGACATGTATTTATCGCCTGTTCGAAATCATTTGGCGTCAGGATAAATCGGATAGGCTTGTGTTTAAACAAATTTTGGGCTCTTCATAAAAAAATTATTTTGATTTCGACTCTCAGTTGGTTAGCGGTTGCTAAAAAAGAGTATATTGGGACTTGAGTAGCTCACTCATTTCCTTGCTGTCATTGTGTAGGACCCCTCTTGTTAAATAGGGGGCCCAATATGGACGTTGTTCTCGATTTTTATTTGGCAAGGAGAAGAATATTTGGGTTTTTTTCCATTTCATTTATGGGTTTTTGTTTTTCCGCGATTCGACTCCTAAAGATTCTTTTGCTTAAATTCAATGCTTTCTTTTCCTGACCGTGTCTCCCTACGCATTTCAGATTATTTACCTCTTTTAGCCGCTCTGTTTTTTTTCCGTCGCCCTTTTAAAGGGGGCGCCTGGTCTTTTTTATTTTACATCTACTCCTCCCTTTTTTTTAGAGGAATAAGCCTTTGTAATCGGTGCCACCGAGTTAATCTGTTTAGGCATAAGTTGGGGTTTGTTGCTTAGTATTCTTCCCCGTTTTTCGGTTGGGCTTTTGGTTTTCTTGGTCCCCCTTTATGTTTTTTATTGAAGTAGAAATTTTGGGGAAAGCCCCCCGTGATGTCTCATTATGTCGGGCTGGGTCCACGCATACATGTCGAAACCCCAATTATGTTTTGATTGAGTTATTTTTTTTGATTGGTGACATTCTTATCAGATCTCATTGTTAGTGAAGTGAGGTCTAGTGTATTCTCCAGTTAGTAGGCTCTATTTTTTGCTGGTTTTAAAATTTAATTTTGTGCAGAGATTTAAAAAATGGTGGTGTGAGTTTTCTCAGAGCTGCCTCCTGGTGTTATTCTGCAACAAAATTATTTGCTATATTCCCCCATTTTAGGTGCCTTAAAATTGAAATCCCCCCCGGAGAAGATGTTTGGGGGCAGGAGGGAAGATTTTCCCGGGCGTGGTCAATTTTTCGCTGTTCCGGGGTTGGGATGTTGCATCCGGAGGGTTGAGCTACCCCCAAGACTGGTTTTGGTTCTCGACCTTTTTTTGCTAAAACTTCCACTCATCTTTGAGGCATTAAGCAGTTCTTGAAAAAAAAGTGACTCTGCAATGTACAGGCCAACCCCCTCCCTTTTCCCTGTTCACTCTGTCCATCTTACAGGTTGAAACCCTGGGCCCAATTTCGTTGTCCAAGGACCCTTTTATGTGGGTTCAGTAAAAAGCCGCGAAATTCCCTTTTGCCTCTGAAGCAGTCCAGGGAAATGAAAGGTTTTTTTGTTGTTTGTTGTGGCTTTAGCCCCTGTTATTTGCAAAGAAGAATGTTTCGGACTGGGGGGGTTTTTGTTGGTATGGGGGGGGATTTTTTTTCGGCATTAGTACGTATTTTTGGTTTGGAGTGGAAGCCTCGACTGTGGTTCCACCCCGGGAATGACTGGTTTTGGTTTGTACGATTTTCCCTTTTTCCTCGTTTTTTTTCCTTCCTGGCACAAAAAAAACCTCTCCCTCTGGAGTGGCTGTGGCTACCTAGGTTTTCCCATGGCCTGGATGTTTGTATCTTTTTTTCCTTTGATGGTATCCCTGGAATTTAAGTTTAGCACAGCTTTCTGACTGAGAGGTACCATTTCGGGGTGAAAAAAGCTTACGGGAAGGGGTTTATTTTCCCTGTTGTATATGGCATGGCATTTTCTGGGGTGGTCATATTGCACGCCCCATCTGTTTTTCCAGATTTCCCTGCCAGCAGATACCAAGTGCTTGTATTAAACAGGCTTGGTTTCTGTTTCCCCTTGGGTTCTGTGACTTATTCCTGTTGGTGCATGTTTCCTGTCTTTATCCTCCCTAGCACAAAAAAGGGAGCTCCCACGTTGTTTTTGGTAATATATCCTCATTTGCTAGGGGACCCCTTGTTTGCTTTTCCTGCAGTAAATTTTTAGTTTGCAAAATTGGTTTTTCTTATTTTGACTACACTTGTTTCCCTATATGGTCCTGTCCCCATGGGTCTTTATATGATTTCCTTCCCGGGGTTAATTTTCCCCACTTTCCCGGACAAAATCTCCCGCCTTTACCATTACTGTCTCCCCGGACGCACTCCAGCTTCTCTTACTGCTCCCAGGACGACCTCCAGCTTCACCATTACTGCTCCCAGGGCAGCACCCCCCCACTTTACCATTTTGTTTCCCCGGACCACTACAGCCCCCTTTACTGACTCCAGGATTATCTCCAGCCTTTAAATTTCTGATACATTGCCAGTATCAAGGGAGTATCATTCAGCCCAGATTTTTATGTTCCCATCTGTTGTAGAAGCTTCCAGGTTTTTTATGAAAGCAGCTTTGATGTTGTCCCCTTTTAATACCCTTTTTGATTTTTTTACAGTTTATTATTTGGGCTACCCAAAAAACCTTCCCTATCAAAACTGCTTGTAGCTAGTTCTTGGATTCTGCACAAGGGGCGTACCCAATTTCACCAAAAAAAGACAAATTTTCCCATGTGAAGCCCGTTTGTTTGACTGACCACAGACTACACACAGCTTTATAATGATTTGAATGGTTTATTTACTGCAATTCTCTAGCAAACCCCTTGAATTTTATTAATAACCCCTTAATGAAGCTTGTATTTGATTTCTGTTTCTAACTGTTTTTGTTTTATTTGGGCAGCTTACCGTGCAGTTTCCCGATTTTTATTTTAAAGTTTGTGTTTTTTAAGGGCGCCCACAACCCCCCCTCCATTTACAGTCTGCTTTATTGTCCCAAAGAAACGTTTGAAACCGTCAAGGGTTGGATCAGTCAAGGGTTCGGACCAGTCAAGGGTTCGGACCCGTCAAGGGTTCGGGCCGGGCGTCTGACTGTCAGTGGGTCACTTATTTAAAAAATACTGGGCGGTGATTTGATAAAATGAAGGATCTACTGGAAAAATTACCCGGGTAATAGTGTTTGATTGATACAAAAGTATAAATTGCGTGTTTAAGAAACCGGGACTGCGGCAAATCCTACCAAAGCGAACGGTCGACCCCAACCCCTTTTTTATCAATCCCCCCCCCCTTTACTGCTTTTTTATTTTTTTTTTTTCTGCTCCCCCCCCAATAAATGATATTATATATAGTTGACTGGGGAAATTTTGGGGAAGGCGCTTTTTCTGTAATTTAAAAATTTCTTTTGTTGTGTTTTTGCGACCGTGTTTTCTAAGGTTAATGAAATTCCCGTAACGTCTGGTTTTTAAGAAAGGAAAATAAAGAAATTCCCCTCCACTTCCA
>NW_026478632.1:0-10032 GCF_026875155.1 Cherax quadricarinatus | reverse complement strand
ATGAAAAGGGAAGGGAGGTACGGCTCTATGGACAGATTTGTTGTGCGACAGAGGTCCAGTGTCTCAACCCGGTCCTAGGGGCATTAAAAGAAGAAGGGAAGAAACCCCCGGGGAAAGGACTTGCTACTCAAGTCCTAATGGAAGGGGATTCCCCTTCTAAACAGTAAGAAGATAATGCTCTCCCCTCCTCCCATCCCATCAATCATCACCAGATCTTCAATAAAAGTAAGTGTCATGTAAGTGTGCATGCCTTTTTCAGTTTGTGTGTATTAAAATTAACATTTCATGTGGTAAAAAAATTTTTTTTTCATACTTTTGGGTGTCTTGCACGGATTAATTTTATTTCCATTATTTCTTATGGGGAAAATTCATTCACATAACGATTATTTCGCATAACGATTACCCCTCTTGCACGGATTAAAATCGTTAACCGGGGGTCCACTATATATTATATAGGTAGTAGGTTGGTAGACAGCAACCGCCCAGGGAGGTACTACCGTCCTGCCAAGTGAGTGTAAAACGAAAGCCTGTAATTGTTTTACATGATGGTAGGATTGCTGGTGTCCTTTTTTCTGTCTCATGAACATGCAAGATTTCAGGTACGTCTTGCTACTTCTACTTACACTTAGGTCACACTACACATACATGTACAAGCACATATATACACACCCCTTTGGGTTTTCTTCTATTTTCTTTCTAGTTCTTATTCTTGTTTATTTCCTCTTATCTCCATGGGGAAGTGGAATAGAATTCTTCCTCCGTAAGCCATGCGTGTTGTAAGAGGCGACTAAAATGCCGGGAGCAAGGGGCTAGTAACCTCTTCTCCTGTATATATTACTAAATGTAAAAGGAGAAACTTTCGTTTTTCCTTTTGGGCCACCCCGCCTCGGTGGGATACAGCCGGTGTGTTGAAAGAAGATATATATATTATAGGTAGTAGGTTGGTAGACAGCAACCACCCAGGGAGGTACTACCGTCCTGCCAGGTGAGTGTAAAACGAAAGCCTGTGATTGTTTTACATGATGGTAGGATTGCTGATGTCTTTTGTCTGTCTCATAAATATGCAAGATTACAGGCATGTCTTGCTACTTCTACTTACACTTAGGTCACACTACACATACATATACACATTTATTCATACACACTCATCTGAGTTTTCTTTGATTTTATCTTAATAGTTCTTGGTCTTATTAATTTTCCTTTTATATCCATGGGGAAGTGGAATAAGAATCTTTCCTCCGTAAGCCATGCGTGTTGTAAGAGTCAACTAAAATGCCGGGAGCAATGGGCTAGTAACCCCTTTTCCTGTAAAGATTACTAAAAAGAATAAGAAGAAGAAAATTGTCAAAGTGGGAAGTCTGAATGTGCGTGGATGTTGTGCAGATGATAAGAAAGAGATGATTGTGGATGTTATGAATGAGAAGAAGCTGGATGTCCTGGCTTTAAGTGAAACAAAGCTGAAGGGGGTGGGAGAGTTCAGTGGAGAGGAATAAATGGGATTAGGTCAGGGGTTTCAAATAGAGTTAGAGCTAAAGAAGGAGTAGCAATAATGTTGAAGGATAAGCTATGGCAGGAAAAGAGGGACTATAAATGTATTAATTCAAGGATTATGTGGAGTAAAATAAAGATTGGATGTGAAAAGTGGGTTATAATAAGCGTGTATGCACCTGGAGAAGAGAGAAGTGTAGAGGAGAGAGAGAGATTTTGGGAAATGTTGAGTGAATGCGTGGGGAGTTTTGAATCAAGTGTGAGAGTAATGGTGGTTGGGGATTTCAATGCTAAAGTGGGTAAAAATGTTATGGAGGGAGTAGTAGGTAAATTTGGGGTGCCAGGGGTAAATGTAAATGGGGAGCCTTTAATTGAGCTATGTGTAGAAAGAAATTTGGTAATAAGTAATACATATTTTATGAAAAAGAGGATAAATAAATATACAAGGTATGATGTAGCACGTAATGAAAGTAGTTTATTAGATTATGTATTGGTGGATAAAAGGTTGATGGGTAGGCTCCAGGATGTACATGTTTATAGAGGGGCAACTGATATATCGGATCATTATTTAGTTGTAGGTACAGTTAGAGTAAGAGGTAGATGGAAAAAGAGGAAGGTGGCAACAACAAGTAAGAGGGAGGTGAAAGTGTATAAACTAAGGGAGGAGGAAGTTCGGGTGAGATATAAGCGACTACTGGGCAGAAGGTGGGATAGTGCAAAGATGAGTAATGGGGGGGTTGAAGAGGGTTGGAATAGTTTTAAAAATGCAGTATTAGAATGTGGGGCAGAAGTTGTGGTTATAGGAGGGTGGGTGCAGGAGGAAAGAGGAGTGATTGGTGGAATGATGAAGTAAAGGGTGTGATAAAAGAGAAAAGGTAGCTTATGAGAGGTTTTTACAAAGCAGAAGTGTTATAAGAAGAGCAGAATATATGGAGAGTAAAAGAAAGGTAAAGAGAGTGGTGAGAGAGTGCAAAAGGAGAGCAGATGATAGAGTGGGAGAGGCACTGTCAAGAAATTTTAATGAAAATAAGAAAAAAATTTTGGAGTGAGTTAAACAAGTTAAGAAAGCCAAGGGAAAATATGAATTTATCAGTTAAAAACAGAGTAGGGGAGTTAGTAGATGGGGAGATGGAGGTATTAGGTAGATGGCGAGAATATTTTGAGGAACTTTTAAATGTTAAGGAAGAAACAGAGGCAGTAATTTCATGCACTGGTCAGGAAGGTATACCATCTTTTAGGAGTGAAGAAGAGCAGAATGTAAGTGTGGGGGAGGTACGTGAGGCATTACGTAAAATGAAAGGGGGGGTAAAGCAGCTGGAACTGATGGGATCATGACAGAAATGTTAAAAGCAGGGGGGATATAGTGTTGGAGTGGTTGGTACTTTTGTTCAATAAATGTATGAAAGAGGGGAAGGTACCTAGGGATTGGCGGAGGAGAGCATGTATAGTCCCTTTATATAAAGGGAAAGGGGACAAAAGAGACTGTAAAAATTATAGAGGAATAAGCTTACTGAGTATACCAGGAAAAGTGTGCGGTAGGGTTATAATTGAAAGAATTAGAGGTAAGACAGAATGTAGGATTGCGGATGAGCAAGGAGGTTTCAGAGTGGTAGGGGGATGTGTAGATCAAGTGTTTACATTGAAGCATATATGTGAACAGTATTTAGATAAAGGTAGGGAAGTTTTTATTGCATTTATGGATTTAGAAAAGGCATATGAAGAGTGGATAGAGGAGCAATGTGGCAGATGTTGCAAGTATATGGAATAGGTGGTAAGTTATTAAATGCTGTAAAGAGTTTTTATGAGGATAGTGAGGCTCAGGTTAGGGTGTGTAGAAGAGAGGGAGACTATTTCCCGGTAAAAGTAGGTCTTAGACAGGGATGTGTAATGTCACCATGGTTGTTTAATATATTTATAGATGGGGTTGTAAAGGAAGTAAATGCTAGGGTGTTCGGGAGAGGGGTGGGATTAAATTTTGGGGAATCAAATTCAAAATGGGAATTGACACAGTTACTTTTTGCTGATGATACTGTGCTTATGGGAGATTCTAAAGAAAAATTGCAAAGGTTAGTGGATGAGTTTGGGAATGTGTGTAAAGGTAGAAAGCTGAAAGTGAACATAGAAAAGAGTAAGGTGATGAGGGTGTCAAATGATTTAGATAAAGAAAAATTGGATATCAAATTGGGGAGGAGGAGTATGGAAGAAGTGAATGTTTTCAGATACTTGGGAGTTGACGTGTCGGCGGATGGATTTATGAAGGATGAGGTTAATCATAGAACTGACGAAGGAAAAAAGGTGAGTGGTGCGTTGAGGTATATGTGGAGTCAAAAAACGTTATCTATGGAGGCAAAGAAGGGAATGTATGAAAGTATAGTAGTACCAACACTCTTATATGGATGTGAAGCTTGGGTTGTGAATGCAGCAGCGAGGAGGCAGTTGGAGGCAGTGGAAATGTCCTGTCTAAGGGCAATGTGTGGTGTAAATATTATGCAGAAAATTAGGAGAGTGGAAATTAGGAGGTGTGGAGTTAATAAAATATTAGTCACAGGGCTGAAGAGGGGTTGTTGAGGTGGTTTGGTCATTTAGGGAGAATGGATCAAAGTAGAATGACATGGAGAGCATTTAAATCTGTAGGAGAAGGAAGGCGGGGTAGGGGTCGTCCTCGAAAAGGTTGGAAGGAAGGGGTAAGGGAGGTTTTGTGGGTGAGGGGCTTGGACTTCCAGCAGGCGTGCATGAGCGTGTTCGATAGGAGTGAATAGAGACGAATGGTATTTGGGACTTGACAATCTGTTGGAGTGTGAGCAGGGTAATATTTAGTGAAGTGATTCAGGGAAACCGGTTATTTTTATATAGCCGGACTTGAGTCCTGGAAATGGGAAGTACAATGCCTGCACTCTAGAGGAGGGGTTTTGGGATATTAGCAGTTTGGAGGGATATGTTGTGTATCTTTATACGTATATGCTTCTAAACTGTTGTGTTCTGAGCACCTCTGCAAAAACAGTGATTATGTGTGAGTGAGGTGAAAGTGTTGAATGATGATGAAAGTATTTTCTTTTTGGGGATTTTGTTTCTTTTTTGGGTCACCCTGCCTCGGTGGGAGACGGCCGACTTGTTGAAAAAAAAAAAAAAAAAATATATATATATACAGTGGACCCCCGGTTAACGATATTTTTTCACTCCATAAGTATGTTCAGGTGCCAGTACTGACCGAATTTATTCCCATAAGGAATATTGTGAAGTAGATTAGTCCATTTCAGACCCCCAAACATACACGTACAAACGCACTTACATAAATACACTAACATAATTGGTCGCATCGGGAGCAAGGGGCTAGTAACCTCTTCTCCTGTATATATTACTAAATGTAAAAGGAAAAACTTTCGTTTTTCCTTTTGGGCCACCCTGCCTCGGTGGGATACGGCTGGTGTGTTGAAAGAAAGAAGAATTGGTCGCATTCGGAGGTAATCGTTATGCGGGGGTCCACTGTATATCACTATCAGCATTGGTTCCAGGAGTTTTCTGTACCAGATCCGCATGCAATTTCCTTGCCTTTTCACAAATAATCGTCTCTGAAACACTATCACCTGCCATCTCACTATCCTTGATCCACACCAGCAACAACTTCTCAACCTGATCGATTGTCTGTGGTCTTTTTTTGGTTAGCATATTAACGTGTATAGGACAAGGAGGAATAACATCTTGTAGGAGTGAGGAAGAGCCAGTTGTAAGTGTGGGGGAAGTTCGTGAGGCAGTAGGTAGAATGAAAGGGGGTAAGGCAGCTGGGATTGATGGGATTAAGATGGGAAATGTTAAAAAGCAGGTGGGGATATATTTTTGGGAGTGGTTGGTGCAATTATTTAAAAATGTAGGAAGAAGGTAAGGTACCTAGGGATTGGCAGAGAGCATGCATAGTTTCCTTTGTAAAAAGGGCAAAGGGACAAAAGAGAGTGCAAAAATTATAGGGGGATAAGTCTGTTGAGTATACCTGGTAAAGTGTATGATAGAGTTGTTATTGAAAGAATTAAAGTAAGACGGAGAATAGGTTTGCAGATGAACAAGGAGGCTTTAGGAAAGGTAGGGGGTGTGTAGCCCAGGTGTTTACAGTGAAACATAAGTGAACAGTTTTTAGATTAGGCAAAAGGGAGGTTTTTGGGGCATTTATGATTTGGAAAAGGCGTATGACAGGGTGGATAGGGAGGCAATGTGGCAGATATTGCAGATGTTATGGTATAGAAGGTAGGTTACTGAAAGCAGTGAAAAAGTTTTTACGAGGATAGTGAGGCTCAAGTTAGGGTGTGTAGGAAAAGAGGGAGATATTTCCCAGTAAAAGTAGCCTTAGACAAGGATGTGTGATGTCACCGTGGTTGTTTAATATATTTATAGATGGGGTTGTAAGAGAAGTAAATGCGAGGGTCTTGGCAAGAGGTGTGGAGTTAAAAGATAAAGAATCACACATAAAGTGGGATTTGTCACAGTTCCTCTTTGCTGATCACTGTGCTCTTGGGTGATTCTGAAGAGAAGTTGCAGAGGTTGGTGGTTTGAATTTGGTAGGGTGTGTAAAAGAAGAAAATTGAAAGTGAATACAGGAAAGAGTTTAAGGTTATGAGGATAACAAAAAGATTAGGTGATGAAAGATTGGGGTATCAGATTGGAGGGAGAGAGTATGGAGGGGGTGAATGTATTCAGATATTTGGGAGTGGACGTGTCAGCGAATGGGTCTATGGAAGATGAGGTGAATCATAGAATTTATGAGGGGAAAAGGGTGAGTGGTGCACTTAGGAGTCTCTGGAGACAAAAACTTTGTCCTTGGAAGCGAAGAGGCGAATGTATGAGAGTATAGTTTTACCAACGCTCCTGTAAGGGTGTGAAGCATGGGTGATGAATGTTGCAGCGAGGAGAAGGCTGGAGGCAGTGAGATGTCATGTCTGAGGCAATGTGTGGTGTGAATATAATGCAGAGAATTCGTAGTTTGGAAAATTAGGAGGAGGTGCGGGATTGCCAAAACTGTTGTCCAGAGGGCTGAGGAAGGGGTTTTTGAGGTGGTTCGGACATGAAGAGAGAATGGGAGTGAACGAATGACTTCAAGAGTGTATCAGTCTTTTAGTGGAAGGAAGGCAGGGGAGGGGTCAGCCTAGGAAAGGTTGGAGGGAGAGGGTAAAGGAGGTTTTTTGTGCGAGGGGCTGGACTTCCAGCGGGCATGTGGAGCGTGTTTGATAGGGGTGAATGGAGACAAATGGTTTTTAATAACTTGACATGCTGTTGGAGTGTGAGCAAAGTAACTTTTATGAAGGGATTCAGGGGAAACCGGAAGGCCGGAATTGAGTCCTGGGAGATGGGAAAATACAGTGCCTGCACTGAAGGAGGGGTGTTAAGTTGCAGTTTAAAAACTGTAGTGTAAAGCACCCTTCTGGCAAAACAGTGATGGAGCGAATGATGGGAAAGTTTTTCTTTTTCGGGCCACCCTGCCTTGGTGGAATCGGGCCCGTGTGTTAATAATAAAAAAAAATAAAATTTAAAACCTTTCACAATTATCACTTCCTTGATATGTTCTTTCTTTGCCAGGATAGAAGCGATGGTTGACTTTTTTTCCCCTACACCCTGGCAAGTCAGCAAGTTTCACACCACTCTCATACTTCTGTATGATTTCCTTCACATCTATGGTGTTTCTCACTTTCTTTACCACAGAGGTACCATAGAAATTTTTTTGGGGGCCATGGTAATTATTTCACGTCCCAAGGCACAAAAACAAAAGAATTAAATTAAAAAAATGTTAATGGAATGCGGGTTAGTGTTCACTAAGCTCAACAAAGCCGGACGGTCACATCCCCTGGCGGGGACGTGGACAGGCGGGGGGCAGACAGACCATTTCCCGGCGAATTAAAAAAATAGGGGGGGTTTGATAATAGGGACAATTTTGATTTCAAAAAAATGGTCGATTTTCAAAAAGGTTTGAAAAGCGATCGTTCGAAATTGATTTCCCACTGTTGGAGAGTGGCAGGGTATTATTAGTGAAGGGATTCGGGGAAAAAACCGGTTATTTGTACATGCCAGTCTTGAGTCGGGAAAAATGGGAAGGACAATGCCTGCATTTAACCTTTGACGTCGCACCCCAAATCCTGGGGTGTTTCCTGGTGTCGCAAATTTAAAAAAAAAAAAAAAATTTTTTTCTTAGAAATGAAGAGAATCTTTTCCCGATTGTAATGCACCAAAAAAACAAAATTTGTGGAAAAACTGCGGAATTAGCTCTCGCGAAGTTAGCAACCCGGCGGTTTAAAAATCGGCGATTTCCCCCCATTTTGACCCCTTTTTTCGGTATTCCCATTGTTCCGTCGCCCAAACCCCTAGCTATTTCTTTAAAAATTCTTTTTTCTATCGATTAAAGACAAAAAACGCCCATTTAGTTTCAACTACCAATAATGGGTCGAAATTTGAAATTTTGGCCCAATTTCACGAAATAAAAAAAAGACTTTTCCAAAATAAGGTCAGAATGAAAAATGCAAAATTTTCAGGCTCTAAAAATAATGTTTTTTTGTCTCATCACGTCCCAGGCCCCCTTGTATTATTTTTGCTTTCTATTTTAAATTTTTATTCAAACAAAAATATTAGATTTACTATTATGCAGACTATGCAATGCTGTAAAACTGTATAAAAAACATAAACCCCATTCATGACTGATATTAGAATGGCTAGTTGGATATTATTGGACAATGGCTTCATTTGTTTCTTTTAAAAATTTGGGGAAAAAATAAAACATTTCCCTACTTTGAGTCCATTTCTAGGTTTTTTTTATAGAAAAAATCAATCAAAAACCCTCTATTTTGTAATATGTTTTCCACTCTATCAAATGAGACCAGAAAACGAAAATACAACCATAAATATTAGGGAAAATAGACCAAAAAGTCGGCATTTTTTAAAAAACCCCCCCGGTCGGGTTTTTTTTTTTCCATTATGCCTGCGTGTCCAGGATTTTTTTTATTGGTGCAACTGAACCACAGACCATTCTCTCCATGTGGGCCTCCAGCTTTCTTCTGTTTGTTTAAAGGGCCGTAAAATTTATGAGTATTTTACGAAAAACCGGCACCTGTAAAACGTATATATAGGCCCCCGACAGTCAAAGGGTTAAAGGGGGGTTTGGGTTTGGCGTTTGGGGGGTATGTTGTGTATCTTTATTATATATGTTCTAAATGTTTTATTTTGAGCACCCCTGCTAAAACGTGATTTTGTGTGGAAGTTTAAAGTGTTGATGTGATTTCTTTTTGGGGATTTTTTTTCTTTTTGGGGCACCCTGCCTTGGAAAACAGGCGGGAAAGATTTGATAATATACATTTGGAAAAACCCCAGAGGAATTAGTTCCCAAAATGCACGTGGAAAATCATTCAAGAAAACAAAAGGCTTTGGGAGGGAGCAACACCCCCCTTGAAAATCAGGGGTGCCCTTTAAGTATGCTAAAAGACGCCTAAGTGTTAGGGCCCAAGACTGATCAACTGCCTCCAGATACATAAGGGGGTTTTTCTAAAAGACCCTTAAAAAGGAGGCACTGGGCAGGCACCCAAAGTCTGTACCCGACCCGCCCGTCTGTGTTCGTATTCGGTTTTTGTGTGGCCCCAGGGCAGCTTGGTTGATCGGCCCCGATCCCCCACAAGGGGCCGGTCACAGATGGGCGGTGAACGCTGCCCCCAGAACCCCCTCCGGTATACTCCAGGAAGGTTTGATGCTATTAATGTCAAAGTTTGGGAGAACAAATATTACAAACTTACTTGGACTTCCCCCCTTGGTCGATCCCTTTCCCGGTGGGAAGGAAAAAAAAAATTAACAAATTGTGAAAACAAATGTATAAAAGTAAGGTAAAGTTTCACTATCTTTACCAATTTTTAATAATGTGTCTTATGACTTTTTCTTTAAAACAAACAAGGTATATAAAATTACAAATTAAAAAAAAAGGAAGTTTTTTTGTTTTTGGTAAGTTTGTTTGGAAATGTTTCGCTATCAATCTGTAACAACAGTACGAAAAAAGAAAACAAGAACACAAATCTCCCCAAATAAAGCTGTTGGACTGCAAAATAAAAAAAAAAAGGTCATGGCCAACTGTGTCCAAACGCAAGATTAAAAAAATACCATAATGAAAACAAAAGGAAGATGCCCGTACTGATATTTTCAATTTCCCCGGGAAAACTTATAAAATTTTTTTAGTTGCTGGCAAGGTCCAGAAAGAATACAATCTAAAAAATTTATTTTTATTACATATCTTTTTTTCTACATTGTATTCTTTTCTTAATAAAAAGTAACTTTGGTTAAACTGTGCTGCATTGGAAAAATATTTGGGAGAAAGTAAATAAAAAAAGTTGTTATGAAAGCAGTTAGAAGCCCGAGTGATCTTAACCCACTTGATAAATGAACGTAGTAATATGTTTTTTGGGAAAAAATGCAATGTGAAAGACTGACTGATGTTGTAGGGCCAGGGTTAGGCTTGGTTACAAATACTTTGGCAGTTTGGGAGACACACGATGAGATCAAACAATTGTAAATTTGTGATCAGGCATATGG
>NW_026478627.1:0-7500 GCF_026875155.1 Cherax quadricarinatus | reverse complement strand
GGGGTTTCGAGTCCGAGCTCCTGGCCCCGCCCTCTTCATACTGATCGCTACTAGGTCACTCTCATGAGCAGTGAGCTTTTCATAACCTCAGCTTAAAGCTATGTATGGATCCTGCATCACACTACATCGCTTCCCAAACTATTCAACTTACTGACCTACTTGTGGCTGAAGAAAATTACTTCCTAACAATACCTTGTGATTATCTGTGTCTATTAGCCTCCAACTGTGGTCCCCATTGTTACTGTCTGGTCCAATATCTGGAACATCCTCTGTCTTTGTCACACCTTGTCTATTCCTCTCAGTTTTTTGTTGTGTGTGTGTGTGTGTGTGTGACTGTGTGGTGTGTGTGTGTGTGTGTGTGTGTGTGCTGTGTGCGTGTGTGTTGTGATGTGTGTGTGTGTGTGTGTGTGTTGTGTTGTGAGTGTCGTTGTGTGTGTGTGTGAGTGAGTGCGGGTGGGTGTGTGTGTGTGTGTGTGCTGTGTGTGTGTGTGTGTGTGTGTCGTGGTGTACTCACCTATTTTGTTACTTCACCTATTTGTGGGTGCAGGGGTCGAGTCATAGGCCTGGCCCCGCCTCTTCACCGGTTGCTGCTAGACCCTCTCTCTCCCGCTCCATGAAGCTTTATCAAACCTCGTCTTACAACTGTGTATGGATTCAGCCCTCCACTTACGTCATTTTCTAGGCTATTCCTACTGCCTTACAACTCTATGGACTGAAGAAATACTCATACTATTCTCTCTGACTCATTTGTGTCTTCAACTTCCAATTGTGGCCTTCTTGTTTCTGTGTCCCCCTCCTTGGAACATCCTGTCCTTGTCCTCACCTTGTCCTATTTCCACGCAGTAATTTTATATGTCGTATCTGTCTCCCCTGGACCCTTCCTGTCTCCAGTGTCGTCAGGCCGATTTCCCTTAATCTTTCTTCATGGACATTCCCTTAGCATCTGGAACTAACCTTGTTTGCAAAACTTTGTACTTTCCTCTAGTTCTTGACGTGCTTTATCAAGTGCGGGTTACCAAAAAGTGCTGAATCCTCCTGTATGGGCCTTGACATACCACGTGTACAGGTGTTTGAATGATTCCTTACTAAGTGTGTCGGAATGCTGTTCTCAGGTTGCCAGGCGGCCATATGCTGCAGCAGTTATCTGATTGATGGGTGACTTCCGGTGAACATGCTCACGGTGTTATACTCACCCAAGTCTTTATCATTGAGTGACGGTTTGCAGTTCTTTGGCCACCTAGCCTATTACTCTGTCTGCGTTTCTGTGCCCTTCACCCTATCTTCATGACTTCTTTGCATTTGGACAGGTATTAATTCGTGAACCATTTGCTGGACAGGTGTCCAGTCTGTCCAGTCTCTGAGTGAAGACCTGCCTGGTCCTATCTGATTTAATTCTTCCTCATTAACTTCAATCATTGCAAACAGGGACACTTCTGAGTCTAACCTTCCGTCATGTCGTTCACATATACCAAATAGCACTGGTTCCTAGGACCGGTCACCCTGTGGAGACCCGCTCGTCACAGAAGGTGCCACTGTGATACATCATACGCTTAACTTGACTCGTTGTTGCTTCCCTGTCAGGTATTCTCTGATTCCATTGCAGTGCCTTCCGTATATTGCGCCTGATGCTCTAGCTTCTGCTCTTAATGTCTTGTGGGAGGAACAGTGTCAAAGGCCTTCTTTGCAGTCCAAGACGATCAATCGACCTCACCCCTGTCTCTCTTGTCTTACTTCTGTTATTTTATCATAAACTCAGGAAGGTTTGTGACACAGGGGAATTATTATTATAATTTGCCTTCCGGAATTCCGTGCTGGTTGGCTTTTATACTCCTTTCCGGTCCAGGTGATCCACCCACTCTCATCTGATTATCTTCTCCATAATTTTGCATACTATACACGTCATGACACAGGTTCTATAGTTAGTGCCGCTTTTCTGTCTCCTTTTTTGAAAATGGGAAACTACATTGCTGTCTTTCCATACCTCAGGTAGTTTGACCAGTTTCCAGGGATGTGTTGATGATGTGGTAAGTGGTACGCACAATACATATCTGCTCCCTCTCTAAGGACCCATGGAGATATGTAGTCCGGTCGCATTGACTTTGTGGTATCGATTGTCCCTTAGCAGTTTCTTCACATCCTCCTCATCTGTATGTTGTCGTCTACACTTGTTGGTGTATTCCTTGTTGGTGTCACCATTGGTCGGTCCAACAAAGTCCTGCATGTCTCTACTGTAAATACTTACTGAAATTCGTGTTGAGCTCTCACTTACCTCTTGATCGTTTCTTTGTGAGTTCCCCCCTCTTTACTCAGCCTTTTCATCTGGTCCTTGTCGGTTGTCTTCTTCTTAATTTGGCTATACAGCAGTTTAGGGTCAGATTTGACTTTCGATGCTATGCTCGTTTTCTTACTGACTCTGGGCCTCCCTCCTGTTATCATGCGCTTTCTCGTTTTGGCGCTTTCTACTAATAACCTTGTTTTCCTGGGGTCCTTTGCCTCTGTTACCCTGTCCTTTCTCTGTTGACCTTAGCTTTTGCCGCTCCTACACCTGGGGTAACCAAGGTCTCGTCTTGGTCTTCCTATTGTATTTCTGTTTCCCTTGGGAAACAGAAACTTTCTCTGCTCCTTGCACTTTGTTGCCACATATTCATATCTCGTTTACTGATTTTCCTACCATTTCTCTGTCCCAATGAACCTCCTGCAGGAACGTTTCTCATACTGTGTAGTCCCCCTTTTGTTGTTGGGCCTGTCCCCATTCAGAGTTCCTGTTTACCTTCTCCACTTGTAACTTACTATATAGTCAAAACTCAGAACCACATGGATCGCTAGCTCAAGGTCCTCTCGTAAGTGATGTCCTCGTGTCTGAACTGCTCAGGGTGAACATGATCAGTCTTGCGGCTCATCCTCCCTCTCTCTTGGGTGTGTCCCTGACTGTTGAATGCATGAGGTTTTCAAGTACCAATCCATCATCTTTGCTCTCATGTTTCGGGACCCCATGTGGCTCAGGTTTTCCCAGTCGATTCTCCTGTGGTTGAAATCGCCCACTACAGTAACTTTGTCTGCTCGAGTGAGCTCTTCTTGCCACCTCAGCCAGTGTGTCCACATCACCCTGTTGTTTTCTTGTACTCCTCTCTTGGCCTCCTGCAGTCTGTGGTGGGGTTATACATCTGATAGATACCAATGACTACTTTTATGTTATCGGACTGGAATTTTACTACAATGTAGTCTCTTTCTCCAATCATGTCCTTGCCTTCCATTTTCACAATCCCACCCATTGGTTGTTTGTTCCCACCAAAATGAGCAGTGCAACCATCCTCCCCTCTACTCCTTCTATCTTTCCATCAGGATTGATATCCTGTTGGGTAAGATTGTGTCTGTTATTATCTCCCAGGAATTTTGTTCTGTTGGGGGTCTGCTTTTGATGTCTGGGGAATTTTTCACTGATTCTTTCATTCCACTCCTCATGGTTTATTCATATTCCATCCGCATTTGGGTACTAAACCTTTAGTTTTTTTCTATCATTGTGGTATTGCAAGTATTATTGGGGTTGGGGGATGGAGGGGAGAGCCTTGGTGTGGGGCCTATTTGGGGATGTGGTGTGTGGGGTATGTGTGTTATTGTGGGGGGTGGGTCAGAATGCCATAAGGGGACAGCAGTTGGGGGTGAGGTGAAGTTTGTGATATGGGGGTTGGTCGGGCAAGAGGGAACATTGAGTGGGTTGGTGTATAGGTTGCTCAGTTGCGTTGGGGGAATGTCGCGCGGGGTGGGGGTCTTTTGTGGGAGATTCTGTGGGGTGTGTTTTGCCTTCTCCTGTGTCTGCGGGTCCTCTCATTTTCATTGCTTCTGTTCCACCTTGCGTCTCTGTACCCTCTCTTTCAGTGTAGTCCCTTTCTTCTTGTGTTCTGTGCGGTGAGGTATTATCTCTCTGGTACCCCTCTTTGTCTCTCTGTCTTGCTTTCTCTTGAAGAATCCTGATTGAACTGTTTCCTTCCTTGAAAGTTACTCTGACGGCCGTATCCTTCCACTCGCAAATCCACACCAATTCTCTGTAAATTTGTCACCTGGGTAATATGCCCTCCACTATTGTTTCATGATGCTTCAATCTTTTTTTTTTTCCTCCTGTTTTATTTCTTCAAAGTTGGCCACCTTGGCTTCTTGGTGGCCCGTACACAAAAAGGACCTCGCCTTTCCTCCCCCCACTGAGTCTCCATCTGCGTCCTTGATGGCATTTTGTTTCCTTCCATTTGACATGTTCTTGCCTTCGTCCCTGTCATATCACTGAGAGAACATCTATATTTGTGGGACTGTCTTTCCTGGCAGCTGTCCCTTGCTACTGCAGTTGGCTGTTAGAACCTCTGCTTAGAAGTAACATAACCTGCTTTTTCTTCGGACCTTGTCGCTTGATCTTAGTGTGCTCATCGTCTTTTCCCTGGCCCCACGTGGGTCTGATAGGTCCTTCGTGTACGGCATGTCTCCGTTTGTTGCTTACCATCCATTGTCTGCGCCTCTGACTCTGAATTTCCATCATTGCTCTTCAGGAACTGTCGTTTGATCTCAGTGTGTCGTCGTCTTTTCCCTGGCCCCACGTGGGTATGATAGAGGCCTTCCTGTACGGCATGTCTCCGTTGTTGCTTACCTTCATTGTCTCGCGCCTGGACTTTGAATTTCCTGATGTCAACGTCTGAATTGTCATTTGTCTCTTAATCAGTTTCAGGCTTTGCAGTTTCTCTTCTAATGCAATGTATCCTAGCTTCTGCTGCTAAGACTGTACTTCCCACTTCCTGCACTCTTCAAGCTATCCGCTCCTCCATTTTCTTACAAGCTCTACTATCTTCCTTCCACTCTTCCTCCCTTTTTTGGGCTCTAACTCCAGTCTTTCCTCCTGAGATTCTTCTACCAGATCTTGCGTTTTCAGTCTCTAGGCCACCATATTTTTTTTTTTTTTTTTTTTTTTTTTTTTTTTGGTTACCGCAAAGAAGGCTAGAGGACGGGGGGGGGGTGTGGGGGGGAGAGAAACGGGTTAGAGAGAGAGAGAAGAGTAAAGGTAGAAAGAGGTGGAGAGAGGGGAGGAGAGTATAGGGTGTGATGGATAAGACAAGGGGAGAGAGGGAGAAATGTAGAGGGGGGGGAGAAGTGTAGAGAGAGGTGAAAGAGAGGGAGAGGGAGAGGTGAGAGAAAGAGTGAGGGAGAAAGAAAGGAGGGCGAGAGGGAAAGGCCTATGACGAGTGAGAAAATGGAGAGCATGGAGGAGAGGAGCCTATCGGAGAGGAGAGGAGGGTGAGAGATTGGGTTATGGAAGTGAGGGAGAGAGGGAGAGAGAGAGGGAGGAAGAGAGTGGAAGAGAGAGAGGGAGAGAGAGAGAGGAGAGGGAGGAGAGAGAGGGATGAGAGAGAGGGAGAGGGGAGAGAGGGAGAGAGAGGGAGAGAGAGGGGGGAGTGGAGAGGGATGGAGAGAGAAGAGAGGGAGAGAGAGGTGAGAGAGAGAGGGAGAGAGAGGGAGAGAGTGAGGGACGAGAAGGAGGGAGAGAAGAGAGGGAGAGTGAGGGTGTGGAGAGAGAGAGGGAGATGAGAAGAGGGGGTGAGACGAGGGAGAGAGAGAGGGCAGAGAGGGAGTGAGAGAGAGAGGGAAGAGAGAGAGATGGGAGAGAGAAGAGAGGGAGGGGAAGTGGGAGGGGGGGAGGAGAGAGGGTGAGAGAGAGGAGAGAGAGGAGGGAAGAGAGGGAGAGAAGTGAGGGAGAGAGAGAGGGTGAGAGAGGAGAGAGAGAGGGATGGGAGGAGGGCGATGAGAAGTGAGAGGAGAGTGGAGAGAGGAGAGAGAGTCGTGGGGAGAGCGAGAGGGGAGAGAGAGAGGGAGAGAGAGAGAGAGAGAGGCGAGAGAGAGGGGAGAGAGAGAGGGAGAGAAGGAGGGAGAGTGAGAAGGAGAGAGAGGGAGAGGGAGGAGAGAGAGAGGAGAAGGGGGAAGAGATGAGGGAGAGGAGAGAGAGAGGGAGAGAGAGTGTGGAGAGAGAAGAGGCGAGAGAAGGAAGGAGAGAGTGAGGTGAGAGAGAGAGTGGAGAGAGGGAGAGGGAGGAGAGAGAGTGGGAGAGAGAGAGGGTGAGAGAGAGGGAGGGAGAGGAGAGGGAGAGGAGGGAGAGGGAGAGAGAAGTGGGTGAGAGAGAGGGAGTAGGAGAGAGAGGGATGAGAGAGGAGGGAGAGAGGAGAGATGGAGAGAGGTGAGAGGGAGAGAGAGAGAGGAGAGAGATGCGAGGGAAAGTGAGGAGAGAGAGAGTGATGGAGAGAGTGAGTGGCGAGAGAGGAGGGAGAGAGAGAGTGAGAGATGGGACGAGACGAGAGAGAGAGAGAGAGGAGGAGGAGTGAGGAGTAGAGGCGGGAGGAGAGAGAGAGAGGGAGCGAGAAGAGTGAGAGAGGAAGAGACGTGAGATCACCCCTCCAAACACCCACTCCAGCCCCCACACTCCCCATACTCCCCCACCCAAACCCCCCACCAACACGAAAGAGAGGGGGTCGGTGACGAGAGAGAGAGCGGGAGAGAGGAGGAGAGAGAGGCATCTGGAAGCGAGAGAGAGAGAGAGAGAGGCGAGAGGAGGAGGAGAGGGAGAGAGGGAGAGAGAGGGTGAGAGGGAGAGAGGGAGAAGTGAGAGGAGAGTGAGAGAGAGAGGAGGCGAGAGAGGGAGAGATGAGAGATTTGAGAGAGAGAGAGAGAGATGAGAAGCAGAGAGAGAGAGAGAGAGAAGGGAGCGAGAGAGAGAGAGAAAGAGATGGGAGAGAGGGAGCGAGAGAAGAGAGAGGAGGAGGGAGAGGGGAGAGAGGGAGAGAGGGTGGGAGAGGGAGGATGAGAGGACGAGAGAGGAGAGAGATGGGAGATGAGAGGAGGGAGTGGGGAGAGAGAGGGAAAGAGAGGGGAGAGAGAGGAGGGAGAGTAGGGAGGAGAGGGAGAGCGAGAGAGAGAGAGAGAGAGAGGGGGAGAGTGAGAGTGAGGGAGAGAGGGAGAGAGGGAAGAGAGGGACGAGAGGGAGAGAGAGGAGAAGAGGGAGAGGAGGAGAGGAGAGAGAGAGAGAGAGAGACAGAGTGAGAGAGGAGAGAGGGAGAGTGGAGAGAGAGAAGAGAGTCGAGAGAGAGAGGGAGAGAGAGAGAGAGAGAGACGAGAGAGAGAAGAGATAGACGATGACGGAGAGAGATGAGTGAAGAGAGAGTGGGGGGGGAAGAGAGAGAGAGACGAGAGAGAGAGTGAGCGGGAGGGAGAGATGTGAGAGAGAGAGAAATGGGACGCGAGAGAGAGCGAGGCGATGAGAACGAGGAGAGAGAGGGAGAGAGAGGGAGAGAGAGGGTGAGAGAGAGGGAGAGATGTGGGAGAGAGAGGGAGATGAGAGGGAGAGAGAGGGATGAGAGGGGAGAGAGGGAGAGAGAGAGAGAGAGAGAGACGGAGAGAGAGTGAGAGATCGAGAGAGAGAGAGAGAGAGAGAGAGAAGACGGAGAGAAGAGAGAGAGAGAGAGAGGCGAGAGA
>NW_026478623.1:0-21085 GCF_026875155.1 Cherax quadricarinatus | reverse complement strand
TTAAAAAATTTTTGGTTTTACAGTAGGGTTTTTTGTTTAAAGTCGGTTTTTATGTTACAGTCGGTTTTTTTTTTTTACAGTACGTTTTTGCATGTTCAGTACGGTTTTTTTTTTTTGTTGTTACAGTAGGTTTTTTTTGTGGGTTTTTTTTTCAGTACTTTTTTGTTTACGTAGGGTTTTTTTTTGGTGGTTTCAAATAGGGTTTTTTGTTTTAAAAGTAGGGTTTTTTTTGATGTTACAGTACTTTTTTTGTTTTTTTTCGTAGGTTTTGTGTTTTACAGAAGGGTTTTTGTGTGTTACAGTACGGTTTTGTGTTTTACGAACGGTTTTTTTGTTACAGTACGGTTTTTGCTGTTACAGTACGGTTTTTGTGTTTTCCAGTACGGTTTTGTGTTCAGTAGGTTTTTTGTGTTTTACAGTCGGTTTTTGTATTTTAACAGCACGGTGTTTGTGTTTTACGTACTTTTTTGTATGTTACGTACGGTTTTTTTATCGGTTTTGTTTTTTACAATGTTTTTGTTGTTTACAGTACGGTTTTTGGATGTTAGTAGGGTTTTTTGGTTTTACAGTGGTTTTTGTATTTTACAGTACGGTTTTTGTGTTTACAGTACGGTTTTTTATTTACAGTACGGTTTTTGATGTTACAGTACTTTTTTGTTTTTTTTACATTTGGGTTTTTTTTGTTGTTACAGTACGTTTTTGTATTTTACAGTAGGTTTTTGTGTTTTACAGTACGTTTTTGTTTCAGTCGTTTTTTTTTACAGTACGGTTTTGTGTTTTCACTACGGTTTTTTGATGTACAGACGGTTTTGTGTTTCAGAACGGTTTTGTATTTTCAGTAGGTTTTTGTGTTTACAGACGGTTTTTGCATGTTACAGTACGTTTTTTGTGTTTTACAGTACGTTTTATGTTGTACGGTTTTGTGTTTTCAGTACGGTTTTTGTGTTTACAGTACGGTTTTTTGTATGTTACAGTACGGTTTTTGTGTTTACAGTAGGTTTTTTGATGTTACAGTACGGTTTTTGTGTTTACAGTACGGTTTTGCATGCTACAGTACGGTTTTTGTTTTAGCTAGTTTTACATGTACGTACGGTTTTTGTATGTTACAGTACGGTTTTTGTGTTTTACAGTAGGGTTTTTGTATGTTACAGTACGGTTTTTGTATGTTACAGTACGGTTTTTGTGTTTTACAGTACGGTTTTTGAATGTTAAAGTACGGTTTTTGCATGTTACAGTACGGTTTTCGTGTGTTACAGTACGGTTTTTGCATGTTACAGTACGGTTTTTGTGTTTACAGTACGGTTTTTGATGTTTACAGTACGGTTTTTGCATGTTACAGTACGGTTTTTGTGTTTTACAGTACGGTTTTCGTGTGTTACAGTACGGTTTTTGTGTTTTACAGTACGGTTTTTGTATGTTACAGTACGGTTTTTGTGTTTTACAGTACGGTTTTTGTATGTTACAGTACGGTTTTTGCATGTTACAGTACGGTTTTTGTGTTTTACAGTACGGTTTTTGTATGTTACAGTACGTTTTTGCATGTTATAGTACGGTTTTTGTGTTTACAGTACGGTTTTTGATGTTACAGTACGGTTTTTGCATGTTACAGTACCGTTTTCGTGTTTTACAGTACGGTTTTTGTATGTTACAGTACGGTTTTTGTGTTTTACAGTACGGTTTTTGTTGTTTTACAGTACGGTTTTTGTATGTTACAGTACGGTTTTTGTGTTTTACAGTACGGTTTTGTGTTTTACAGTACGGTTTTTGTGTTTTACAGTACGGTTTTTGCATGTTACAGTACGGTTTTTGTTTTACAGTAGGGTTTTTTTTGTGTTTTACATAGTTTTTGTGTTTTACAGTAGGGTTTTTTGTGTTTACAGAAACGGTTTTTGTTTTTTTACAGTACGGTTTTTTGTTTTAAACAGTAGGTTTTTTGTGTTTAAGTACGGTTTTTGTGTTTTACAGAACGGTTTTTGTTTTACAGAACGGTTTTTTATGTTTCAGTACGGTTTTTTGTTTTACAGTACGGTTTTTGCATGTTACAGTACTGTTTTTGTGTTTTATAGTACGGTTTTTTCATGTTACAGTACGGTTTTTGTGTTTTACAGTACGGTTTTTGCATGTTACAGTAGGTTTTTGTTGTTTACAGTAGTTTTTTTGTTTAAAATAGGGGTTTTTGCATTTTTACGTACGGTTTTTGTGTTTTACAGTAGGTTTTTGATGTTACAGTACGGTTTTTGTTTAAGGTTTTTATTCAGTACGGTTTTTTTTGTTTTACAAGACGGTTTTTCATGTTACAGTACGGTTTTTGTTTTTAACAGTAGTTTTTGTATTTTACAGACGGTTTTTTTGTTTTACAGTAGGTTTTTGTATGTTACAGTACGGTTTTTTGTGTTTTACAGTACGGTTTTGTGTTTTACAGTACGTTTTTGTATTTTTACATACGGTTTTTGTTTTTTTACAGACGTTTTTTTTTACGGGGTTACAGTACGGTTTTTGCATGTTACAGTACGGTTTTTGTGTTTTACAGTACGGTTTTTTTAATATGGTTTACAGTACGGTTTTTGCATGTTACAGTACGGTTTTTGTGTTTTACATTTACGGTTTTTATATGTTCAGTACGGTTTTTTGTGTTTTAACAGTACGGTTTTGTATGTTACATTTCGGTTTTTGTGTTTACAGTACGGTTTTGTTTTACAGTACGGTTTTTGACTGTTTTAACAGTACGGTTTTTTTGTTTTACAGTACGGTTTTTGATGTTACAGTACGGTTTTTGTATTTTACAGTACGGTTTTGTTTTACAGTACGGTTTTTGTGTTTTACAGTAGGGTTTTTTATGTTACAAAAACGGTTTTTGTGTTTTACAGTACGGTTTTGTATGTTACAGTACGGTTTTTGTTGTTACAGTCCCGTTTTTGTTTTACAGTACGGTTTTTGTATGTTACAGATAGGGTTTTTTTGCATGTTACAGTACGGTTTTTGTTTTAAACAGTACGGTTTTTTTGAATGTTAAGTACGGTTTTTTGTGTTTTAAAATACGGTTTTTTGTGTGTTAACAATACGGTTTTTGTTTTACAGACGGTTTTTGTATGTTACGTACGGTTTTTGTGTTTTACGTACGGTTTTTGGTTTTCCAGTACGTTTTTGATGTTACAGTACGGTTTTTGGTTTTAATTACGGTTTTTGATTTTAACAGACGGTTTTTGTTTTTACAGTACGTTTTTTTTTTTAATATTTTGCATTTTACGTTGTTTGTGTTTACAGAGGGTTTTTGTATGTTACAGTACGGTTTTTTTGTGGTTTTGGTTTACAGTACGGTTTTTGGTGTTTTACAGTACGGTTTTTGTTTTTACATAGGTTTTTTATGTTACAGTACGGTTTTTGTTTTACAGTACGGTTTTTTTTATTTACATACGGTTTTTTTTTTAACAGTACGGTTTTTGTATGTTACAGTACGGTTTTTGTGTTTACAGTACGGTTTTTGTATGTTACAGTACGGTTTTTGTGTTTTCAGTACGGTTTTTGTATGTTACAGTACGGTTTTTGTGTTTTACAGAAGGGTTTTTGTATGTTACAGTACGGTTTTTGTGTTTTACAGAACGGTTTTTTGTATGTTACGTACGGTTTTTGATGTTACAGTACGGTTTTGTTTTACAAAAGGTTTTTGTGTTACAGAACGGTTTTTTGTTTTTACAGAACGGTTTTTGTTTTTGTTACATACGGTTTTGTATTTACAGTAGGGTTTTTTGGGTGTTTTACAGTACGGTTTTAGTATGTTACAGTACGGTTTTTTTTAACATGTATATTTTAACGGTTTTTGTGTTTACAGTACGGTTTTTGTATTTTTACAGTACGGATTTTTGTTTTTTACGTACGGTTTTTGTTTTTTACAGTACGGTTTTTGCATTTACAAGTACGGTTTTTGTATGTTACAGTACGGTTTTTGTTGTTACAATTACTTTTTTTGTTTTACAGTACGGTTTTTGATGTTACATACGGTTTTTGTGTTTTACAGTCGGTTTTTTTTTTTTTGTTTTACAGTAATGTTTTTTTTTGTGTTTTACACTACGGTTTTTTTTTGTTAAGTACGGTTTTTGCATGTTACAATACGGTTTTTGGTTTAACAGTACGGTTTTTGCATGTTGCAGTACGGTTTTTGTGATTTATTACAGTACGGGTTTTTTTATGTTTACAGTACGGTTTTTGGGTTTTACAGTACGGTTTTTGTGTTACAGACGGTTTTTTGTTTTACAGTTGTTTTTGTGTTACATTTCGGTTTTGTATTTACAGTACGGTTTTTGTGTTTAAGTACGGTTTTTGCATGTTACAGTCGGTTTTTTATGTTACATTACGGTTTTTGTGTTTTACAGTAGGTTTTTGCATGTTACAGTACGGTTTTTGTGTTTTACATTTCGGTTTTTGCATGTTACAGTACGGTTTTTTGTAAGTTTTTACAGTAGGGGTTTTGTATTTTTACAGTACGGTTTTTGGTTTCAAGACTGTTTTTCATTTTTTACAGTACGGTTTTGTATTTTTTACAGTGCGGTTTTTTTTTTACATTTTTTTTTACGGTTTTTTGTGCTTTTAGTACGGTTTTTTGTATGTTACAGTACGGTTTTTGATTTTTTACGTAGGTTTTTGTAGTTAAAATACGGTTTTTGTTTTACAGAAACTTTTTTGTTTTTTTGTTACAGTACGGTTTTTTGGTTTTACAGTACGGTTTTTGTGTTTTTACAGTCCCGGTTTTTGTGTTTTACAGTCTGGTTTTTGTATGTTACAGTACGGTTTTTTGTTTTTACATACGGTTTTTGGTGTTACAGTACGGTTTTTGTGTTTTCAGTACGGTTTTTGATTTACAGTAGGGTTTTTGTGTTTTTACAGTACGGGTTTTTGTATGTTACAGTACGGTTTTTTGTTTTTTACAGTACCGGTTTTTGCTGTTCCCGTACTTTTTTTGTGTTTACAGTACGGTTTTTGATGTTACAGTACGGTTTTTTTGTTTTACAGTACGGTTTTTGCATGTTACAGTACGGTTTTTGTGTTTTACAGTACGGTTTTTGCATGTTACAGTACGGTTTTTGTGTTTTACAGTACGGTTTTTGTATGTTACAGTACGGTTTTTGTGTTTTACAGTACGGTTTTTGTATGTTACAGTACGGTTTTTGTATTTTACAGTACGGTTTTTATTTTACAGTACGGTTTTCTATGTTAAAAGTAACGGTTTTGCATGTTTACAGTACGGTTTTTGTGTGTTACAGTACGTTTTTGCATGTTACAGTACGGTTTTCGTGTTTTACAGTACGGATTTTGTATGTTACAGTACGGTTTTTGCTTTTACAGTACGGTTTTTGTATGTTACAGTACGGTTTTTGTGTTTTACAGTACGGTTTTTGTGTTTTACAGTACGGTTTTTGTATGTTACAGAACGGTTTTTGTGTTTTACAGTACGGTTTTTGTATGTTACAGTACGGTTTTTGCATGTTACAGTACGGTTTTTGTGTTTTACAGTACGGTTTTTGTATGTTACAGTACGGTTTTTGTGTTTTACAGTACGGTTTTTTTGTGTTACAGTACGGTTTTTGTGTTTTACAGTACGGTTTTTGTGTTTACAGTACGGTTTTTGTGTTTTACAGTACGGTTTTTGTGTTACAGTACGGTTTTTGTGTTTTACAGTACGGTTTTTGTGTTTTACAGTACGGTTTTTGTATTTACAGTACGGTTTTTTTACTCGTTTTTTTTTACAGTAGTTTTTGTATGTTACAGAAACGGTTTCAAGTTTTGCATGTTACAGTACGGTTTTTGTGTTTTACAGTACGGTTTTTGTATGTTACAGTACGGTTTTTGTGGTTTTACAGTACGGTTTTTGTATGTTACAGTACGGTTTTTTCATGTTACAGTACGGTTTTTGTATGTTACAGTACGGTTTTTGCATGTTACAGTACGGTTTTTGTGTTTTACAGTACGGTTTTTGCATGTTACAGTACGGTTTTTGTATGTTACAGTACGGTTTTTGTGTTTTACAGTACTGTTTTTGTATGTTACAGTACGGTTTTTGTGTTTACAGATAGGGTTTTTCTGTGTTTACAGTACGGTTTTTTGTGTTACGTACGGTTTTTGGTTTTACAACTTTCTGACAGTAGGTTTTTTGTGTTTTACAGTACGGTTTTTGTGTTTTACACTACGGTTTTTGTGTTTTACACTACGGTTTTTGTGTTTTACAGTACGGTTTTTGCATGTTACAGTACGGTTTTTGTGTTTTACAGTACGGTTTTTGTATGTTACAGTACGGTTTTTGCATGTTACAGTACGGTTTTTGTGTTTTACAGTACGGTTTTTTATGTTACAGTACGGTTTTTGTGTTTTACAACGGTTTTTGCATGTTACAGTACGGTTTTTTGTTTTACAGTACGGTTTTTGTGTGTTACAGTACGGTTTTTGTTTTACAGTACGGTTTTTGTATGTTACAGTACGGTTTTTGTGTTTTACAGTACGGTTTTTGCATGTTACAGTACGGTTTTTGTGTTTTACAGTACGGTTTTTGCATGTTACAGTACGGTTTTTGTATTTACAGTACGGTTTTTGTATGTTACAGTACGGTTTTTGTTCAATGGTTTTCAGTACGGTTTTTGTATGTTACAGTACGGTTTTTGTCATGTTACAGTACGGTTTTGTGTTTTACAGTACGGTTTTTGTATGTTACAGTACGGTTTTTGTTTTACAGTACGGTTTTGTTTTACAGTACGGTTTTTGTATGTTACAGTACGGTTTTTGTGTTTTACAGTACGGTTTTTGTGTTTTACAGTACGGTTTTTGTATGTTTCAGTACGGTTTTTGTGTTTTACAGTACGGTTTTTGTATGTTACAGTACGGTTTTTGTATGTTACAGTACGGTTTTTGTTTGGTTTTTTACAGTACGGTTTTTGATGTTACAGTACGGTTTTTGTTTTACATGTTTTTTAAGTACGGTTTTTGTGTTTTACAGTACGGTTTTTGTATGTTACAGTACGGTTTTTGTGTTTTACAGTACGGTTTTGTATGTTACAGTACGGTTTTTGTATGTTACAGTACGGTTTTTTGTTTTACAGTACGGTTTTTGTATGTTACAGTACGGTTTTTGTGTTTTACAGTACGGTTTTTGTGTTTTACAGTACGGTTTTTGTATGTTACAGTACGGTTTTTGTGTTTTACAGTACGGTTTTTGTATGTTACAGTACGGTTTTTGTGTTTTACAGTACGGTTTTTGTATGTTACAGTACGGTTTTACGTTACAGTAGGTTTTCGTGTGTTAAGTACGGTTTTGTTGTTACAGTACGGTTCTTTGATGTTACGTGCCTGTCAAGGTTTTTTATGTACAGTCGGTTTTTTGCTATTATACGTTTTTGTGTTTTACATACGTTTTTGTGTTACAGTACGGTTTTTGTGGTTTTTTACAGTAGGTTTTTGTATGTTACAATACGGTTTTTTGTTTACAGTACGGTTTTTTATTTACAGTACGGTTTTTGTAGTTTACAGAGGTTTTTGTTTTTAAGTACGGTTTTTGTTACATAACGTTATTGTTTGTTTGTACGTTTTTTGTTTTACAGTACGGTTTTTGTGTTACAGTACGGTTTTTGTTTTACAGTACGGTTTTTGATGTACAGTACGGTTTTTGTGTTTACAGTACGGTTTTGTTTTTACAGTACGGTTTTTGTGTTACAGTACGGTTTTTGTTTACATACGGTTTTTTGTTTACAGTACGGTTTTTGTTTTTACAGTACGGTTTTTGTTACATACGGTTTTTGTTTACAGTAGGTTTTTGTTTTACAGTACGGTTTTTTATTTACGTACGGTTTTTGGTTTTACAGTACGTTTTTGGTTTTACAGTACGTTTTTTTGGTTACAGTACGGTTTTTGTGTTTTACAGACGGTTTTTATGTTCAGACGGTTTTTGTTTTTACAGTACGGTTTTATGTTACAGTACGGTTTTTTTGTATTTACAGTAGGTTTTTGTTTTCAGTACGTTTTTGTTAGGTTATGTACGTTTTTGTGTTACAGTACGGTTTTTCTGTTTACAGTACGGTTTTTGTTTTTACATAGTTTTTGATGTTACATACGGTTTTTGTGTTTACAGTACGGTTTTTGTGTTTTAACAGTACGGTTTTTGTGTTTACCTAGTTTTTGATGTTACATAGGTTTTCATGTTACATACGGTTTTGTTTTACAGTACGTTTTTGTATGTTTTAGTAGGTTTTTTTTATAGTTTTTGTTACGTACGGTTTTTGTTTTACATAGGTTTTTGTGTTACAGAGGTTTTTATGTACAGTACGGTTTTTATGTTACAATACGTTTTTTGTTTTACAGTACGGTTTTTGTTGTTACAGTACGGTTTTTTTGTTACATACGGTTTTTTTTTTACATACGTGTTTTGTGTTTTTAACTGACGTGTTTTTGTGTTAACGGTTTTTTGTTTTATCGTTTTTACGTACGTTTTTGTATTTACAGTACGGTTTTTTGTTTACAGTACGGTTTTTGATGTTACAGTTTTGGTTTACATGTTTGAAGTAGTTTTGTTTTACAGAAGGTTTTGTATTTCAGTAGTTTTTGTTTTACAGTACGTTTTTTTTGTATTTGTTACATACGGTTTTTTTTTTACAGTACGGTTTTTGTATTTACAGTACGGTTTTTGTGTTTTACAGTACGGTTTTTGTTTTACAGTACGTTTTGTTTTACAGTAGGTTTTTGCATGTTACATTACGGTTTTTGTGTTACAGTACGGTTTTTGTATGTTACAGTACGGTTTTTGTTTACAGACGGTTTTTTTTTTAACGTTTTGTAGAGGTTTTTGTATGTTACAGTACGGTTTTTCGTGTGGTTTACAGACGGTTTTTTGATGTTACAGACGGTTTTTGTGTTTTACAGACGGTTTTTGTTTTACATACGTTTTGTTTTACGTAGGTTTTTTGTGTTTTACAGTCGGTTTTGTGTTTACGTTTTTGGTTTTACAGTACGGTTTTGTTGTTACAGTACGGTTTTGGGTTAGTACGGTGAGTACAGGTTTGTGTTACAGTACGGTTTTTTTGTTACAGTCGGTTTTTGTTTTACAGTACGGTTTTTTGATGTTACAGTACGGTTTTGATTACAGTACGGTTTTTGAGTTTTACATACGGTTTTTGTATGTTACAGTAGGTTTTGTGTTTACAGTACGGTTTTTTTGTATTTACAGTAGGTTTTTGTCAGTTTTGTTTTAACGGTTTTTGTTTACAGTACGTTTTGTGTTTGAGTTTTAGACAGTAGGTTTTTGTTTTACAGTACGGTTTTTGTGTTTTACAGTACGTTTTATGTTACAGTACGGTTTTATTTACTCGTTTTTTAGTTACGTACGGTTTTTGAATGTTAAGTACGGTTTTGTGTTTACAGGGTTTTTGATGTTTACAGTACGGTTTTTTGTTAATACGGTTTTTGTTTACAGTACGTTTTTTTTGTTTACATGTTTTTGTTTTTACAGTAGGTTTTTGTTTACAGTACGGTTTTTGATGTTACGTACGGTTTTTGTGTTTTACAGTACGGTTTTTGATGTTACAGTACGTTTTTGTAACAGTACGTTTTTGTTTTAGTACGGTTTTGTGTTACAGTACGGTTTTTGTGTTTTACATACGGTTTTTTTACAGTACGGTTTTTGTTTACAGTACGGTTTTTGTTGTTACAGTACGTTTTTGTGTTACAGTACGGTTTTTTGTTTTACAGTACGTTTTTGATGTTACAGTACGGTTTTTGGTTTTCAGTACGGTTTTGTGTTACAGTAGGTTTTTGTGTTTACAATACGGTTTTTTTACAGTACGTTTTTGTGTTTACAGTACGGTTTTGTTTTTACAGTACGGTTTTTTTTTTGTAGTTTATACGTTTTTGTGTTTTACAGTACGGTTTTTGTATTTACAGTACGTTTTTGGTGTTTTACAAGGTTTTTGTTTTACAGTAGGTTTTGTTTTACAGTACGGTTTTTTGTTACAGACGGTTTTTGTTTACAGTCGGTTTTTGTTATAAGGTTTTTGTGTTACAGTACGGTTTTTTGTTTTACAGTAGGTTTTTGATGTTACAGTACGGTTTTTGTGTTTTACAGTACGGTTTTTTAGTTACATACGGTTTTTGGTTTTACAGTCGGTTTTTTTTTTACAGTACGGTTTTTGTTTTACAGACGGTTTTTTTTTTTCGGTTTTTTGTTGATAGTGTTTTTTTGATGTTACATACGGTTTTTTTTACAGTACGTTTGTGTATGTTACAGTATTTTGTGTTTAACATACGGTTTTTGTTTTTACATACGGTTTTTGATGTTACGTACGGTTTTTGTGTTTACGTACGGTTTTTGTTTCAGTACGGTTTTTGTTTTTACGTCGGTTATGTATGTTACAGTACGGTTTTTGTTTTACTACGGTTTTTTTGTTTTAAGGGTTTTTGTGTTTAAGTACGGTTTTTGATGTTACAGTACGTTTTTGTTTTTACAGTACGTTTTTGTATGTTACAGTAGGTTTTTGTGTTTTAAGTTACGGTTTTTTATGTTACAGTACGGTTTTTGTTTTACAGTACGGTTTTTGTTTTACAGTACGGTTTTGTTTTAACTTTTGTTTTTGTTTTACAGTACGGTTTTTGTTTTTACAGTACGGTTTTGTGTTCAGTAGGTTTTGATTACAGTACGGTTTTTTGTTACAGTACGGTTTTTGATGTTCAGTACGTTTTTTTTACAGTACGGTTTTTTTTTACAGTACGGTTTTGGTTTTACAGTACGGTTTTTTGTTTACATACGGTTTTTGTGTTACAGTAGGTTTTTGTTTTACAGTCGGTTTTTGTTGTTTCAGACGGTTTTTGTTTACAGTACGGTTTTTCATGTTACAGTCGTTTTGTGGTTTTAAAGTACGTTTTTTGTGTTACAGTACGGTTTTTTGTTTTACGTAGGTTTTTTATTTAGACAAGGTTTTTTTTTAAGTACGGTTTTTTGTGTTACGTAGTTTTTGAGTTAAATGGTTTTTGCATTTTTACAGTCGGTTTTGTTTTACAGACGGTTTTTTGTATTTACAGTACGGTTTTTGTGTTTTACAGTACGGTTTTTTGTATGTTACAGAACGGTTTTTGTGTTTACAGTACGGTTTTGTATTTACAGTACGGTTTTTGTATGTACAAGGTTTTTTTTACTACGGTTTTTGTTGTTAGTGACGGTTTTTGCTGTTACAGTACGGTTTTGTGTTTTACAGTAGGTTTTTGATTTACAGTACGTTTTTGTTTTACAGTACGGTTTTTTTTTTACAGTACGGTTTTTGTTTTTAAGTACGGTTTTGATGTTAAGTACGTTTTTGTGTTTTACAGTACGTTTTTTATGTTACAGTACGTTTTTTGTTTAAGTAGGTTTTTGATGTTACATACGGTTTTTTGTTACATACGGTTTTTGATGTTACAGTACGGTTTTTGTGTTTTACAAACGTTTTTGTGTTCAGTACGGTTTTGTGTTTTACATACGGTTTTTGTATGTTACAGTAGGTTTTTGTGTTTACAGTACGTTTTTTTGTTTACAGTACGGTTTTTGTATGTTCGTACGGTTTTTGTTTTACAGTACGGTTTGTTGTTACAGTACGTTTTTGTATGTTACAGTAGGTTTTTTTATTTACAGTACGGTTTTGATGTTAAGTACGGTTTTTGCATGTTACAGACGGTTTTTTCGTAGTTTTTCAGTACGTTTTTTTGTTAACATACGGTTTTTGTGTTACAGTACGGTTTTTTTTTTACAGTACGGTTTTTGTGTTACAGTACGGTTTTTGATTTACAGTCGGTTTTTGTTTACAGTACGGTTTTGTTACATACGGTTTTGAGAAGTCGGTTTTGTTAACAGTCGGTTTTTGTATGTTACAGTACGTTTTTTGTTTTACAGTACGGTTTTGTTTTACAGTACGTTTTTGTTGTTACATAGGTTTTTTTTTTACATACGGTTTTTGTATGTACAGTAGGTTTTTGTGTTTACGTACGGTTTTTTGTTTTACAGTACGTTTTGTATGTACAGACGGTTTTGTGTTTACATTGGTTTTTGAGTTACAGTACGGTTTTTGTGTTTTACAACGTTTGTATTTCAGTACGGTTTTTGTGTTTTAAGTAGGTTTTGTTTTACAGTTAGGTTTTGTATTTAAGTACGGTTTTGTGTTACAGTATTTTTGTTTAATAAGAGTTTTTGTTTAGTTTTGAAGAGTTTTTGTGTTTTAAGACGGTTTTGATGTACGGTGTTAGTGTGTTTCAGTACGTTTGTTTACAGACGTTTTTGATGTCAGTCGTTTTGTGTTACAGTAGGTTTTGTTACAGTCGTTTTGTTTACAGTGTTTGTTTAGTACGGTTTGTATGTTACAGTCGTTTTTGTTTACATCGTTTGTTAGTTTGTTACTACGGTTTTTTTTTGAGTTACTGTACGGTTTTTGTTTTTTCGTTTTTTTGTTGCGTTTGTTTTTCATTTTTACAGACGGTTTTTGTTTTTAAACGGTTTTTTGCTTGGTTCAGTACGGTTTTTGTGTTTTACATACGGTTTTTGTTACGTTTTGTTTTTTGTTTAGATACGGTTTTTGATGTTAGTCGTTTGTTTTTACGGTTTTATGTTAAGTACGGTTTGAGTTCAACGGTTTTTGGTTATACGGTTTTTGTTAAGTAGGTTTTGGTTTTAAGGGTTTTTGTTAGCGTTCGGTTTTTGATGTTACAGTGGTTTTTGTTACAGATTTTTAGTAGGTTTTTTTTAAACGGTTTTTTGTTAAGTACGGTTTTTGTGTTACTTGTTTTGTTTACACGTTTTGTTCATGTTTTGTGTTTACAGAGGTTTTTGTTTTCGTCGGTTTTTGTGTTTTCAGTCGTTTTGTATTTACTACGGTTTTTTTCGTCGGTTTTTTTTCAGTACGTTTTTGTTGTTAGTACGGTTTGCTGTTAGTAGTTTTTTTTACAGTAGGTTTTTTGTACGTAGGTTTTTGTTTTAGACGGTTTTTTATTACTAGGTTTTTTTGTCAGTGTTTTTTGTTTACAGTACGGTTTTTGTTTTACGTACGGTTTTTTACATAGGTTTTTGTGTTTTTCAGTCGGTTTTTGTGTTAAGTACGGTTTTTTTTTACGTACTTTTGTTTCTAGTTTTCATGTTACAGCGGTTTTTTTACAGACGGTTTTTTTAGTAGGTTTTTTTTGTGTTACATACGTTTGTTTCAGTACGGTTTGATGTTAAGTGTACTGTTTTGTGTTTCGTACGTTTTTGAGTTACAAGGTTTGTGTTTTCTCGGTTTTGCATGTACGTTGGTTTTGTTTCAGAGGTTTTTTTTACTCGGTTTTTGTTACAGTAGGTTTTTCTCCTTTTGTTTTACGACGTTTTTGATGTTCGAGTTTTTTTTCAGTACGTTTTTGTTTTACAGTTGATTTACATAGTTTCGTTTTATGTTAAGGGTTTTTTTTACAGACGTTTTTGTTTACAGTAGGTTTTTGATGTACATAGGTTTTGTTTTAAGTTTTACGTCGGTTTTGTTTACAGGGTTTTTTACAGACGTTTTTTTTTACAGTACGGTTTTTGATTATAGTTTTTTTACGTCGGTTTTTGTTACAGAGGTTTTGTGTTCAGTGGTTTTTGGGTTTTTGTTACAGTAGGTTTTGTGTTACATCGTTTTTTGTTTACAGAGTTTTTGTTTACAGTTGGTTTTCTTTGTTTTGTACGTTTTGTTTTAGTTTCGTTTTTATGAAGTTGTTTGTAGTTTTTTGTTCAGTTTTTTTTTTAGTTTTTATTTAGGTTTTGTGTTACAGTACGGTTTTTTTAGTGGTTTTTGTTTTCGTACGGTTTTTAGTTGGTACGGTTTTTGTTTACGTTTTTGTGTTAGTCGTTTTTTTGTTTACAGGTTTTTTATACGGTTTTTGTTTACAGTAGGTTTTGTTTTACAGTACGGTTTTTTTCTTTTTGTTAGTAGGTTTTTGTTTCTCGGTTTTTGTTTACAGTAGTTTTAGTTAGTATTGTGTTACGTTTTTTTTTAAAGTTTTTTTGTTAACAGTGTTTTTTGTTTTACAGTGGTTTTTGTGTTTACAGGTTTTTTACATGTTTTTTTTTTGTTTACGGTTTTGTATTTACAGTCGGTTTTTGTGTTACAGTACGTTTTGTTTAAAAGGTTTTTGTTATATTTTTGTTTACATGTTTTTTTTACAGACGTTTTGTATGTTTTTTTTTGGTTTTGTTTAGACGGTTGTTTTTCGGTTTTGTTGTATTTTTGTTTTATGGTTTTGTTACAGTCGTTTTTTGTTTAGAAATGTTTTTGTTTTAAAAGGTTTTTGTTGGGTTTTGTGTTTTTGTACGGTTTTGTTTTTATTTTTTTTTAAGTTTTTTGTTTACGTTTTTATTTTTTTGTACGTGTTTTTTTAAGTTTTTGTATGGTTTTTGTTTTTAGTGGTTTTGTTTTGTTTTGTAGTTAAGTACGTTTTTCTTACATACGTTTTGTTTTAAATGGTTTTTGTGTTTCGTAGGTTTTGTGTTTTATATTTTGTATTTTTGTTTTGTTTTTACTAGGTTTGGGTTTTATTAAGTTTTTGTTTTAGTTTTGTGTTGTGGTTTGGTTTTTGTTTTTTTTTGTGGTTTTTGTGTTTAAAGGGTTTTTGTTAGTCGTTTTTTTTTTGTATTTTTTTTATGTTTTACAGTTTTTGTTCAGTACGGTTTTTGTTTAGTACGGTTTTTGTTTAGTATGTTTTGTTTAATACGTTTTTGTTCAGTGGTTTTTGTTTTTAATGTTTTATTTTCAGTTTTTTGTTTAGGGTTTTTATGTACAGGTTTTTTTTTTTACTACGGTTTTTGTTTTAATCGTTTTGTGTTTTAGGGTTTTTGTGTTTTAGTTTTGTTTGTTTGTTTTATTTTTTTTATTTGTTTTTTGTTTTTTAAGGTTTTGTTTTACAGTACGGTTTTTTTTACATAGTTTTATTTACAGTAGGTTTTGTTTTTACAGTAGGTTTTTGTTTACATACTTTTTGTTTACAGACGGTTTTTTTGTTAAGGTTTTTGTTTAATAGGGTTTTTTGTTGTTACAGTGGGTTTTTTCATTTTCAGTACTTTTTTTTTGGTTTTACACTACGGTTTTTGTTTTACAGTAGGTTTTTGTGTTTTACCAGGTTTTTGTATTTTTACAGTGGGTTTTTGTGTTTTCAGTAGGGTTTTTTGTGCTTTAATAGGTTTTTGTAGTTTCAGTACGGTTTTGTGTTTTACAGTGATTATTTATGTTACAGTACGGTTTTTGTAGTTACAGTAGGGTTTTTTGTTTTACGTACGGTTTTTGTATGTTAAATGGGGGTTTTTCATGTTACAGTGGTTTTTGTGTTTTACAGTCGGTTTTTTATGTTACGTACGGTTTTTGTGTTTTACAGTAGGGTTTTTGTATGTTACGTAGGTTTTTGTATTTTACAGTAGGTTTTTTGGTTTTACAGTCCGTTTTTGTATGTTACAGTACGGTTTTTGCGTGTTACAGTACGGTTTTTGTTTTTTTCAGACGGTTTTTGTATGTTACGAACGGTTTTTGTGTTTTACGTACGGTTTTTTGATGTTACATACGGTTTTTTGTTTTACAGTAGGGTTTTTGTATGTTCTTTTCCCTGGGTTTACCGGGAGAGAGTTTGGGGGGGTAAACCCCCCGCGGCCCGGTCTGGCCCGGGCCTCCTTTGGATCAGCGCCTATAAAACCGGCTGTTGCTGCTGGTGCACGCAAACCAACGTACGAGCCACAGCCCGGTGATCAGGAATGATTTGGTGCTTGCCCAGTCCCAGCTTGAAGACTGCCAGGGGTCTTTTGGGAACCCCCCCTTATTTTGTCGGGGAAAGGTTGAACAGTTCGGGCCCCTGACACATATTTATGGTCTTTAACTGTAGGACCCCCCTGTTTTTCATTGGGGGGTGGTGCATGTCTCCCAAAGTCTTTTGCTCTGTAGTGAGTGATTTTCGGTGCAAGTTCGGTACTAGTCCCTCTGGATTTTCCGGGTGTATTAACTGTATCTTCCTTCCGCATTCCGGGGAAAACGGTTTAGGAACTCAAGCGCTCCCGAAATTGGGTTTTTTATCCCTTTTTATGCGCGCCGTGAAGTTCTTGTAATTTTCTATGTCGGCAATTTCATTTGCCTTGAAAGGTGGTTAGAGTGCAGAATTTCCCACCCTAGAAAGAACAAGTGACCTGAAGGTGTTCATCAGGGGCTTGGGCCTCCCTTTTTTAAAAGGTCTCATTATGCATCCGTCATTTTTCTAGCAGATGCGTTTGATAAAAATTTTAGGGCCTTTGAAGGTGAGTCCCCGACATAACATCCCGGTCTTTCACGTGGGGTTTCGCTTATTTTCTGGCCAGAATTTTTTTTGTCCTTTATGAAGATTTAAATTTCCCCATTTTACCATATCGAGTAAATTTAAATTTTCACGTTGAACTTCATATTGTTTTTTGCAGCCCCCTTAAAAATTTTGGGTTTTGTCCGCTGGAGCCTTCGTGTCTGCAATGGAAACACGTAGCAAATTCGGGTGCATCTGCAAAGGAAGACACGGTGCTGTGGCGACATCTTGTTGTCGGATATGAGGTGGGAACAAGGGGAGTAGTACTGTCCTTGTGGAACAGAGCTTTTTACCGTAGTGCCTCGGATTTATCTGTTGACGACTACCTTGTGTTTGTTAGTGAGGAAATTAAGACCTCGACCCATTTCCCGTTATTCCTTTGCCGCATTTTGTGCGTATTACGCCAGGTCACACTTGTCGAAGCTTTTGCAAAGTCTGTAATATTACATTGCATTTTTTTTGTCTTCTAGGCATTTTGGACCTTTGTGTGATCCCAAAAGTTGAGACAGACAGGAGCGACCCGTTCTAAAACCCATTTTGCCTGGTTTGTAACGATGGGTTTCTGATGGGGGGTGTCTTGCTTTTTAGGCCCTTTCAAAAATTTTTATGATATGGGATTTGGCATTGGTCTTAGTTTTTGCTGTTGCTTTACTGCCCCTTTGTGGAGTGGGGCTTGTCTGTTTTTTTAGTAACTGAGGGCACCCCCCTGTCATGCTCCCTCTCCAAGGAGGAAAAAGCTCGTGTGGGGCTTCTTGCAGTTCTTGATGAACACAGATTTTCCATGAGTCTGGCCCTGGGGCAGAGTGCATGGGCATGTCTTTTAAATCGCCTGTTCGAAGTCATTTGGCGTCAGGATAAATCGGATGGGGGGCTTGTGTTAATCAAATTTTTTTGGCTCATAAAAATTCATTTTGATCTTCGACTCTCAGTCTGGTTAGCGGCTTGCTAAAAACTGGATATTGGGACTTAGTAGCTCACTCTTTTCCCTTGCTGTCATCTGTGTAGGACCCATCTTGTTTAAGTAGGGGCCCAATACTGGACGTTGTTCTCGATTTTGATTTGGATAGGAGAAGAAATACTTTGGGTTTCTTTCGTTTTTCATTAGGGGCTTTTAGTTCTTCCCGCGATTCCTGACTCCAAAAGGGAAATTCTTTTAGCTTAAGTTCGTTGCTTGCTATTTCTCTGACCAGTGTCTCCTACGCATTTCGATATATTGACCTTTTTTAGCCGCTCTGTTATTCTTTTCCGTCGCCTGTAAAGGGAGCGCCTGTCTCTTTCTATTTTACATCTACTCCTCTTTTTCTTAGAGGAATAAGCCTTGTGCATACATCGAGTGCCACCGAGTTAATCTGTTCTAGGCATAAGTTGGGGTCTGTGTTGCTTAGTGTATTTTCCAGTTTATATCGGTTAGGATTTGGTTTACTTGGCCCCACTTTATGTTTTTGTTATTGAATTTGAATTTGGTGATGCTCCCCGTGACTAGTCTCATTTTTGTCGGTCTGGGGCTCCACGCATACATGTTTGAACCTCAATTATGTTGTGATTGAGTATATTGTTTTTGATATGGTGACATTTCTTATCAGATCATCATTTTTAGTGAAGATGAGGTCTTTGTGTATTTCTCCAGTCTAGTAGGCTCTATTATTTGCTGGTTTTAAATTGAATTTTGTGCAGAGATTTAAAAGCTCGTGTGAGTGTGAGTTTTCATCAGAGCTGCCTCTGGGTTATTACTGCAACAATATTATTTGCTATATTCCTCCATTTTAGGTGCCTTAAGTTGAAATCCCCAGGAGCAAGATGTTGGGTGCAGGAGCTGGAAGATTTTCCAGACAGTGGTCAATTTTTTTAAAAAGCTGTCCTGGAATTGCTGGGATGTTGCATCCGGAGGCTTGTAGACTACCACAATGACTAGGTTTTGGTTCTCGACCTTTACTTTCAAAACTTCCACTACATCATTTGAGCATAAGCAGTTCTGTGCAAACAAGGGGACTCTGCAATGTACAGGCCAACCCCCCTTTTGCCTGTTCACTCTTTCACATCTGTATAGGTTGTAACTGGGATCCATATTTCGTTGTCCAAGTGATCCTTATGTGGGTCTCAGTGAAAGCCGCGAACATTGCCTTTGCCTCTGCAAGCAAATCCCCGGATGAAAGGTATTTTGTTGTTTGTTGCTGGCTTTAGACCCTGTATATTTGCAAAAAAGAATGTTATCGGACTGGTGGTATTGTTTGTACTGGGGGGGATTTTTTTTTCCGGCATTGTATCTGTATCTGTTGGTTTGGAGTGGGGGCCCATCGACTGTGGTTCCACTCCAGGAATGATGGATTTGGTGTACGATTTCTCCCTTTTTCCCTGCAGTTTTTTTTCCTTCCTGGCACTAAAAAACCTCCCCCTTTTGAGTGGCTGTGGCTCCCCATGTTTTCCCATGGCCTGGATGTTTTGTATCTTTTTGTCCCCTTTAGATGGTATGCCTGGCATTTAAGTTATAGCACAGTTTTTCCCTGTACTGAAGAGGTACACATTTCAGGGTGAAAAAGTTACAGGAAGGGAGTTTGCATTTTCCTGTTGTCATATGGGGCATGGCATTTTCTAGGGTGGTCATATTTGGGCATGTCCTATCTGTTTTTCCAGATTTCCCATGCCAGCAGATAACCAAGTGCATAGTATGTGCACAGGCTTGGTTTCCGCTTGCCTTGGGGTTTTTCTGTGACTGTATTCCCTGTTGTGCATGTTTCCCTGTTTACTTCTATCCCCCCTAGCACCAACAATGGAGCTCCCACCAGTTGTTTTTGGTAATTTTATCCTCACTATTGCTATTGGAGTCCTTTTGTTTGCTTTTCCTGCGGTATTTCTAGTTTGAAATTTATTGGTTTTATCTTATCTTTGACTACACTTTTTTTCCCTACTATGGCTCTGTCCCTATGAGGTCATTTATATGTATTCCTTCCTGCGTATAATTCCGACTACCTGGACAAAATTTTCCAGTTCACCATTACTGTCTCCCAGGACAGTATCTCCAGCTTTCACCATTTCTGTCTCCAGGACAGCACCTGCGCTTCACCATTACTGTCCCCCAGGACAGCACTATCAGCCCCACATTTACTGACTACCAGGACTTCATCTCCAGCCTTACAGTTTTGTGATACATGGCCAGTATCAAGGGCAGTACCATTCGCCCAGACTTTTTATGTTCATCTGTTGTAGAAAGCTTCCAGGTTTTCTATGAAAGCGCTTTGATGTTGCCCTCTTTTAATACCCTTGTGATTTTAGCCCACAGATTTTCCTCATTTGGGCATACCAAAAACACTTCTCTGGGTTTTAATACTGCATTGTAGCTAGTTCTTTAATATCTGCACAAGGAGCGTGACACAATTTCCACAAAAATGACAATTTTCCATGTGGAAGCCCGTTGTTTGACTGACCACAGATACACCAGCTTCATATGATTTGAATGGTTGATTTTTCTGCAATTCTACTAGCAACCTCTTGAATATTCTATTAATAACCTTAAATGAAGCTCTAGCTATTTGTATTCTGTTTCTAACTGTTTTTGTATATTGGACAGCTTACCCTCACGTTCCTGATTTTTAAAGTTTGTGTTTATAAGGGCGCTACAACCCCCTCCGTTTACAGTCTGCTTTATTGTCCAACGAAACCGTTTGAAACCAGTCCCGGGTTCGGACCAGTCAAGGGTTCGGACCAGTCGACTGATCTGATAAGTGGGTCACTTATTTAAAACATACTGGTCGGTGATTTGAGCTAACACATGAAGGATCTACTGGAAATTATTACCGGTAATATGTGATTTGACTGATACAAAAGTATTTAAATTGCGTGTTGAAGAAATCGGTGACTGCTGGCAGCTCCTACAGTGACGAACGGTCGACCTCAACCCTTGTTTATCAATCGCTGTATCTAGATTTTCTTTTTTTTTTTCCCTCTCCCCACAATAAATGCTATATTATCACTAAAAGTTGACTGGTGCAAATTTTGGAGGAAGGACGCTTTTTCTGTAGTAAAAATTGCTTCTCGTTGTGTATATTGCGACGCTGGTAACTACAGGTTATATGAAATTCACAGTAACGTCTGGTATTTCAAGAAAAAGAAATAATGAAAGTCACTCCACTCCACTAAGTCCATTATAATACTGGTTAGTTGCTACAAACACTGTATTCTGCTATTCACTGGTATCACTAGATTATATGCGAGGTACACTAGCAGGCCAGGGAAAATTATTAAAACAGCTGACCTGTGGTAAGTTTCTGGCGACTTCTGGCACCCGCCTCTATAGGCTTATCACTTCATTTACCAAATTCACCCGTTTTCAAATGACACTTTACTTTATCATCAATATACATTGGGAGCCACTGTAGTATACACTATACACTAGGGATACTCAGTGTTATCGGGAGACTTTCTTTCCTCTGACACGAAAATTTTAATTATTATTATTTTTTACACACGGGACACAGGCCCATGATTCCCCTCTGGCAGTAAACTCTGTAGGTAGTGCACATAATTCTCCTTTTTTGACTCAGTATATAATGTTTTCCCCCCAAGATTTGGGTTTCCCGGGGCTAGAGGGATTGTTTTCGTATAGGATTGATGACACCCAAAATTAAAGTTCTAGCACGTAAGAGCGACCCTGGGAAAACACGAGATAACCCGGAGCGCAACGAGGCACGCTGACACACTGTACAATTGTGTTTTACAGTACGGGTTTTTGTATGTTACAGTACGGTTTTTGTATGTTTCAGTAAGGTTTTTGTGT